>JANHZT010005379.1:40471-50576 GCA_032468215.1 Stegonotus admiraltiensis
ATAAGGCTTAAAAGAGCAGCAATGAGCCATTGGGTTCTTTGTAGAAAAGCAACGTTGATTCCAGTGCTTCTTGTCAGTGTCTCTTGAACTTTGTGGGTTCTTTGCCAAGAAAAGCCTTTGGCAGGTTGCCAAAGACATCAAAGGTTGGTGATAAGGCCGATAGACTGGTTATTAAGGATTTTGTTTTGGACTAAGCTGAGAATGAATTTATTCTCAGCTGTTTTAATAAAATAAGTTTGTTGAGGACTGAATTATGTTTGGTAATCACTACTTGGGCCTTGGTCACAACACTGCTATAGCAGAACATTAAAATTCCATTTCTGCTATTGAGTCAAGTGTTTGCAATGAGTCTTGTACAGATGTGGCTTGTCTCAAAAAGTTCCCTAAGTGTCTAATCAGTTTAAGTCCCTCTTCAAAAATTTAGTCTCAAGGACTAGCTCACTCTCTTTTTCAGTGTCATTGGTTATCAGCAGGGAACATGACAGCTGCCTCCTCCCTATTAGATATAATAGCTTATCTAGATGGTTCATGATGTCCAAGCAGGCAAGCATCTCATAGAATCCACACATCCCTCCAATCTATATCTCTGTTGTTTCTAACAATTAAATCATGACCCCAACAAAAAGCTCTCCATCTGCTGGAGGACCATCCCTGGTAGACCTTTGATGTAGTATGCAATAAACTAAAAAGTATCCCTGCCCTTTCTGGCTTTCTACTGCCCTACTTGTTTTAAAACAAGCGAAAAATCTTGTTAGAAGGACAGTACTGTTTTTTATCCATTACTTTCTGCTTATGAAAGATGGAGAACTAGAGCTGAATTTACTTCTGTCCTCAACTATTATATTGCTTGTTACACAACTGTAATTTTTTTTTTGGCCCTCAACTATGATGCCTTGTTAATGCAACACAGCTTCTCTCTTAATTAATAATTATGGTAAATACTCCCTCCCTCTTGTTTTGACTATGGTCCTTAATTAGACTGAACTCTGGGTTGATAAAACAGCTACGTATGGCAACTCTAGCAGAATCCTATGTAGGAAATGAAGTCTCTATACAGTATTTCCGGACTGCTATATTTCTATTTGGGTGCCATCTTAAAAAGGAAACAAATAAACATCTTATTTATGTGTCTATCTTCATCCTGAATCCAGTGAACTAAATGTTATTTCTTAACCGTGATTACAGAGAGAAAAGCAAGTGAGGATGGAAAATAAACTGTGGGCTGCACACGGGACTTAAACTTGCACTTCTATGCAAAATTCAATTGAGCTATTAATCCAAGGGGAGATGTCATCAACCATGGGCAATCCCATTATTAATTACCATGGGGTTCCTCCCTCTACGCCTCCCCCCCCCCACATGGACTGACCTTCATCAAATTTGGCTTCGGCTCTGTGTCTCTCCCATGGGGGCCACCTCTTGATCCCCATGAGCATTTCCCGTAATGCCTGTAGAAGTATGCAAAGTGTCAACCTCAGCTTAGTTTTTAACCTGGAGTGATAGCTTTACTGATTTGCCACTTTACTACTCTTGTTAATGAATTTTTAATCTTCTTAATGACATTAAACACGGAAAGTAATTAAGGAAAACAAGTTTGAAACTGCTGACTTAAACCCTTTATTCAGAACTATTTAATGTAGAATTAATTTGATTTTGCCCATTATTCAAATGAACGCATTACCTTCTCAGGCACTGGATTTTTCCTCCTCTTCATCCCCCACCCCACTCTTTTATTAAATATATCATACTACAAGTTTGTTCTTTCTGTTGTGATTCAGCAGGGAGATGCTCGTTTCTACCAGAGGAAGGGGCAGACTTTAGAAATAATCATGCTATATCCTGGTGTCATTTGTAGATGCTGGCGGAGGCAATGTGCACAAAATGTCAAGCTAGCTGGGTACACGGTAGGTAAAAATGAAGAATGGAAAGAATAATGTTTTGCCTCCTAAAAAAAAAATCTCCAGAGAGAGAAAGAGGAAGGGAAGACCTGATACGCTTTAGGTGATATGTAAAGGAACCTTAACCCCAAAATTTAAATTAACAAAATTCCTGTATTTTGCACATCTGTTAGATGATATGGATGGCTAACAATCAAGCTCAGATATTGAATTTGGCAACTCAGCAACTCCCCATGAAGTTTCAGATTTCATTTCTAAAAAAATCCGGCTATATTTTTTTTAATAAATCTGATGCACGTAACATGCAAACAGTTAACATCTCTAGCATCATGTACTACTTTGCTATTATAATGCCCTACTTTCATGACTAGCTTATTGCATAATTTTTGTGTGCATCAATATTTTCACAGAAAAGCCCCCCCTGTGGAAAAGAAAGCTTAACCATGTTGGAGAAACAAATAAAAGAAAGGCGAGTGTCAGTCAAAAGGGACTGTACGAAAACACCTCTTAGGCTTCCAGTGGACAAGGGATTGCAAAAGAAGAATGGCAAAATAGAAGCTGAAAACAATTTAGCAGTGAGATATAGCACAATTATGATATGATTTAATACATACATCAAAAATGCTTTGCCTAATTCCTTACTTTAACCAAGGCTGTTGATAAAATGCTTTTTTTAACTTCTTACTAATCTATCAGCAGTGAAGCTTTCACCTCGCTTTTACTGTCTGCTCGAATCTGGATTTTCTGAATCATTTCCCATCCTAATTTCTTTCTCACCTGGATTCCTCCTCCTCCTTCCATTTTGCCTCCGTCCAAGTTCTACTTATATAAACTCTTTTCACTCCTCATCTCAATCTCTAGAGTGCAATAGATGGTCCTGATATAAAGCCACAGTCAAACATTAAACTCAAGGCAGAACAGGAACAGTCCTCTGATAATTCAGTGTAGGAAATTAGCACCCACCCCTCTCCTAGAAAAATGAAATATTTTAGGAAATATTAAAAAGGCAGAATATATTTTTTTTTGTATGTGGCTGGAGAAAATGATACAACAACATATTGATTTCAAACCTGAATTATTCTTGTTGGGGATTTTACCAGAAACATATAGTAAAGAAAATGTATATCTGATTATTCATGTAATAACTGCAGCTAGAATTGTATTTGCACAAAATTGGAAAAGTGAAGAGATCCCTACAGATGAGAATGTGATTAAAAAATATTAGAATGTACAGAAATGAATAGATTAACACTTGCAATTAAAGAAAAGGAAGAATCTGATTATTATAGTATATGGGAGTTATTCTATCAATGGTTAGAGAATAAATGTGAAAATTAGAAAGAAAAGCAGAGAAGTGAAATATAGAAAATGTTTTAATAAAGTTAAATAATCTAAGAAGAGGATCGTTATAATAGTAGGTATGTTAGGTATTAGTATTAAGAATAGACAAAATATTAAATATGGCTGTAAAATTTAATTGTTATTGCAAAAGATATTTGTATCCAGATGACATGCTGTGTAATGAAAAATGAAATGTTTGTATTAAAAAAAATTTTTTTTTTAAAGGCAGAATATTATATTTCCCTGGATGAGAAAAGGAGAAACATGTTTTTAAAGACAAAGCAGCTCCCTGCAGCTCCCTGCCCGCCGCTTCAGCTCCAGGGTGATGGGATTAAGACATGGTCCTCAAGACATGATAGGATTAGCCCTCTACCCATCTCACCACAAGGCACCTGGGAACATTACATCACCCAGCAAGGGTCAACCAAGCCAAGGACTCAAGAAGACAACCTACAAAGTAACCCCTGCATGGCCCCGTGGGAGCCTGACAACTAATCAGGATACATTTCTTGCCACAGGAACAGGAAGCAAGTTCAAAGCCCAACAGAGGTTATAAATCTCTTTCTCTCCCTCTCTCACCCATGTGCTTTTTTTGCCCAGCACCTCAATGTGGTCTTGTCCACCATTAAAACCATCCTTCCAAGCAGTCTCCATGTTTCCAGTGTCTTTCTTCCCACTTGGAACTGAACCCAAATGGACATTTCTTCCAACATCAGTTTATTTAATTGTGAGGTGTCTAGTCATCCTGGATAGGACTCCTTCACTTAGGCCTGACACATATAGTTGAGACTGAAATGCCCTTTCATATGAAAATGATTGTTATTCTTGGTTTTCATAGGCCTTTTGCTTATGTGGACTGGAAGCAGTGACTGTAGGTGGGCCCACCCTTGCCCGCCCTGCCCACCCCCGCCCCAATGTAATGCCATCCTATTTAGCCACACACATGAGCTAATTGAGCATGTGCATGTGCAGTGAACTGGTGGTAAGAACAGGGATGGGTTCTACTTACCTTTACTATTGGTTCGCAATGGGAGCGCACGTGCGGAAGCTTCTGCTCATGTGCAGATTATTTTTGATGACATCTGGGCAGGTGGGTGGAGCCTCCCACCACTTTTACTACCGGTTCTCAAGAACCAGACCAAACCAGAAGCAACCCACCACTGGGTAAGAATATTGGAAACCCACCGCTAATTACAGATAAACGAATTCAACTAAGGCTACCATTAGCAGAATCTTGCAAGTCTGAAAATACCACCATCACTTTTAACTGTCTGATAGGTTAGGGTGAATCCTTTTTTAAGTTTCTTTTTTTGCCCATTAGTCAGTTGCCAGCTATTTCTCCTTTTACAAGTAATCTTTGATTTACAACTATAATTCAGCCCAGAGTTATTGTTATTAAGTTGTGCTGGTCATTAAGCAGGCCTATCATGACTGCACCCAATTTTATGACTTTTTATTTTGCGGTGGTAGTTAAGTAGTCATAATGCAAACCCATTCTCTGCAATGAGTGCTTTTTCTGGGAAACTAGAAGTAAATGTTGGTTTCCAGCAAAAAAAAAATGGCATAAATTGCAATTACATGACCATGGGTGAATACGACAAGTCAGTTGCCAAGCACCCAAATTGTGATCACTTGACCATGGGACAGGGGATTCAGCCATTGGAACTTCTAACTTGGGTTGTAAGTACCTTTTTTCCAGGTCCATTGTAACTTTGAACAGTTACTAAGTGACTGGTCGTAAGTCAAGGACTACCTGTATTTCGATCTTGGCAGTATCATTTCCCCTCAACTCTCAAGATCATCCCACATACCACTACATTTTTAACAGATTTTAACAGATTAGCAGAGTTAGAAGGGACCTTGTAGGTCATCTAGTCCAATCCCCCGCCTAAGCAGGAGACCCTACACCCATGATGATAATAGGTGGCACTCATGCTACTGGTGGCACACAGAGCCCCCTCTGCGGGCACGCCAGCCATCACCCCAGCCGAGCTCCACTGCACATGTGATTGCACCTCCTGCCAGCCAGCTGGTCTTTGGGTCTCCCCTGTGCATGTGTGGGGGTGGGGCACATGCAGGGGACACATATGCACATGCAGGGGCACATGTGTGGGGGTGCTCACATTGCATTTTGAGGGTTCACACATGGCCTGGAAGGCCCCCTGCACCCCATTTTGGGCCTGGAAAGCCTCCTGCAACAACCTGGAAGCAAAAACAGGGCACAGGGGGGTGGGGAGCATGCGCTGAGGGGCACTTGTATTGCATTTTGGGAGCTCATGCACACACACGTGCATTCGTGCACATGCGTGCTTTGGGCACTTGGCACCAAAAAGATTAACCATCACTGCCCTACACCATTTCTGACAAATGGCACTCCAGTCTCTTCCTGGAAGCCTTCAGTGATGAAGCTCCCACAACCTCCAAAGGCAACTTCTGTTCTTTGGGTTGATTGTTCTCACTGTCAGAAAATTTCTCTTGAACCTATATGCCTAATTGGGACCTATATGCCTCAATTTCTGCCTCCTGCGCCCAGTCTTCCATAGTATACACATGATAGTCACCATCCGACACACTGTTTTTTCTTTTGCAAACTGCCTTGTACAAAACCTGTGTAAAAAGGATGTCACTGAGAAGCAAGCCAAGGCCTGTCCTTTCTCCTTTTCAGGGCAAAGGATGTGGAATGCTGAGTTTAAGTTAGAGGAAGGCAGATTCCAGTTGACTGTTAGAAAAACTTCCTAACAGCACAGGCAATTTAAAAAGTGAAACCAATGACCCGGAGATGTGCAGGCTCCCCTCGGTCAGATGTGCTCAAGTGGAGGCAAGGCAGCCCTCTGTCTGGGATGCTTTAATTTAAATTCCTGCACTGAGCTGGGGGGGTTGAACTCAATGGCATTAATGCCTACTTACAATTCTAGGATCCTATGGCTCTCCAGTGGAGGCTCTCCGCGGTTTTAAACAGACGTCTTCTCCTGTCTTCTTCCTTTCCGCGTGTAAAGAATGTCCTTCACCATGGAGCCAGGGCCCTTTTCAATTCAGGCTGCCATAAGGGAGAGAATTTGTAGCATGGAGACAGTAATAGAAGCTTAAGAAGCAGTGGGTCTTTAAATAGGGTGAGGGCAATCATCACTGAACAGCTTGGAGAAAGCCGGATGGATTTTATTTATTTATTTAGCTAGCTAGCTAGCTAGTATGCCACTGGTATCAACAAATTGACTCACAGCAGTTTACAGGCAAAAACAGGTATAAAGCATCCATGATAAGGAACAATAAAGCCAACATATTAAAATATCCACAGTAAGTTTAACAATAAAATATGTAAAATGTTTAAGGAATGAAACCATAGCATAAACCTCCCTCGCAGAAAAAGGCCCTGGTGCAGGATTCTAGTCTTGAGTTGTTTCCCAAAAGTGGTCAGGGAGGAGGCAGGCCTGGCCCCTGTGTTCAGTGGGTCAGCTCTACAACAGAAAACAGCTCCTTTTAGCCGCAACCCAATTTGGGGGAAAGTGAGGCATTAGAAGCAATTTCCCTCAGGTTGATCTGGTGAGTTGGGGCAATTTTGGCCAGAAAAACAGTCCACAAGACATCTAAGTGCCAAACCATAAAGGGCTTTGTAGTTTAAACCATCACTTTAAACCAGGGGTGTCAAACTCGATTTCATTGAGGGCCGCATCAGGGTTGTGTTTGACATCGGGGGCAGGGGTGAAATCAAGCAGGTTCTGACAGGTTCTGGAGAACCGGTAGCAGAAATTTTGAGCAGTTTAGAGAACCAGCAAATACCACCTCTGGCTGGCCCCAGAGTAGGGTGGGAATGGAGATTTTGCAATATCCTTCCCCCAGGAGTGGAGAGGGAATGGGGGTTTTGCAGTATCCTTCCCCTGGAGTAGGGTGGGAATGGAGATTTTGCAGTATCCTTCCCCTGCCATGCCCACCGAGCCATGCCCACCGAGCCACACCATGCCCACAGTATTCAGCGCACAGAACCGGTAGTAAACAGAATTGGATTTCACCACTAGTTCTATTGCCTTGCTTTTACTTATTTGCCTTTACAAATAAGACTGGCTCCAACCCTACTACTTTCCAGATGACAAAGCCTGAGCTCTTCAGAGAACAATTGGTAACTGATTTCTACCATCCCGTTTGTTATTTTTCTTGCTGTAGTTGGGGAATTTTAATTAATCATCTTATAAAAGTAACACTTTTTTTTTTGCAAAAAGTAATGATTTATCATTTAATCGAATTATGTTTAGATTTTTACGGATTATTTTAATCTGGTTTTTTATTGTCAATGTTTTTAATGATGTAACAAATGTTTAGTCTCTACTTATAAACCTCCACAAGCCATGGTTGATTTGGTGGTGTAGGAATAGAATAAATTAATAAATAAATAGGAACTGGGGTGAAAATCTCTTTGGTTTTTAATTTTAGCTGAAGGGACAGCTAAGGAGGGTGTGGGATGCAACAGGATAACAGGTGGTATTCAGCCAGTTTGGATCTGTTCAGGCAAACTGGTAGTGGCGACCAGTAGTGGCGACCCAAGTGCAATCCCGTCCTATATCGCGTGCGAATTGCCGTGTATTGTGACACTGTATATATGCACGGACGGTGCACGCATGAGTGAAGTTAGCATGCACACGCACTCACATTTCCAGTGCTGGGAGAACCGGTTGCTACAGTATGTAAATCCCCATCTCTGAACAGGATGTACATTGTCTGCTGCTCCTTGCCACCCTTTCACTGTGCCCACGGCCTGCAAAACAGCAAAACAGAGATCAGCATACTTTTCTACCGACTCAAGACTCAAGGAGTGGTTAAAGAGAGCTTGAAGGTTATTAGCTGTTTCGGTTTGTCTCAGGATACCAGGAGTGAGGAGGTACAATGGCTTTGGAAAGACTTGCAATAAGTAGAACCACTTTGAGGGAAAAGTAGGATAAAAATGAAAGAGTTTAAACAAGCGTTTGACAAATGTGGATCTTGCAGATTGCTTGGAATTGTGTTTCTAGGGCAGCCCTTGGCAGGAAAACCCAGATAAAAATGTAAAAGAAAATGACAAACAGACTGTTGTTTCAAGACAATTAGGGATCAAGACTGAAGAGAGAGCTCAAAATATCATTCATTCATTCATTCATTCATTCATTCATTCATTCATTTATTTATTTATTTATTTATGTACTGTCTTAGAGTTCCCTTAGACCAGTCTGAAAAGAAGTAGCTGGCCTGAAGGTAGAACAAGAAGCAGCAATGGAGTTCTGCATGAATCGATAAAGGCTGTGCAATTCTTAAACAGGAAGAGGAAAATATACTTTGGAGCACACACATAATTTAGCTTTTGTATGTGATAGCTTCCTGTACATGTTGCACCAATTGACCAGTGGGGGCAATAGGTGTAGGAATAGGGATTCTGCATTCTCTAAAAGACTTTCTTGATGTGTCTCTGTGTAAAACCCCTCCTATGGCTCAGAAAAGCAGGGACCTTTCTCTATAGTCCCTAGGACTGTGATGGTGAACCTATGGCACATGTGTCATAGATGGCACACAGATCCATATCAGTGGGCATGCGAGCTCAGCTCCAGCGCGGATGTGCATTCCGGCCAGCTGATTTTTGGGCCTTCCGGTTCCACCGGAAGTCAGCAAATGGACCGTTTCTGGCTTCTGGAGGGCCCTCTGGGGGAGGCCGTTTTCAACCTCCCCAGGCTCCTAGAAAGCCTCTGCAGCCTGGGAAGGGTGAAAAACGGGCCTATCAGGCCCACCGTGCCATCACGTGCCAAAAGCATGGGGAGCGTGGGGGGTCACAGGCATGCAGGGTGCATAGAATTATGGGTGTGGGCAAGTGCAGGCATGAACCACCACCACCACCCCCACGCTCCCTCTGCTTTTGGCACGCGATGCCAAAAAGGTTAGCCATCACTGCCCTAGGAAATGTGTCTTGCTGGAACCATTTAAGCCTCCATGAAAACAGCTACTGGTGCCTTTTTTCACCCCTTAGCTTAACTGCTTCTGAATTTTGCTGGAAGTTTTGGGGGGCGGGGGGGAAGCATTGCTCTGAAGTGCCAAAACATTTGTTTTTGCTTGGCTAAGAATGTGGAGAGACCTAAACAATGTAGGAGAGCGAGACTGACATTTCTGGCCTTGAGAAGGTGGACTTCAAGAATTCACAATGGAAGAATCAAAGGCTGGGCGATATTTGATTAGTTTGAACCAACCAAAAGAGAGAGAGATTCTGTGAGGATCATGTCGCTGTAGGGGAAGCAGCAAAAGGAAGATGGTATTCTTCAAAAGATTCTTGATTTTAGCTTGTCAGACACATTGGCTGCAAAACTCCCTTTTAACTGGAGCTGGGAGTAGGTATTGATAAGGCAGATGTTTGCCTGAAAGCGCTTAGATCCGTGATGGCAAACCTATGGCATGTGTGCCACAGGTGGCATGCATAGCCATATCGGTGGGCATGTGAGATCAGCTCTGGCGCGCATATCCGCGCTGGCCAGTTAATTTTTGGGCCTTCTAGGTCCACCAGAAGTAGTGAAACAAGCTGTTTCCTGCCTCCAGAGGGCCTCAAGGGGGGTGGGGAAGGGCATTTTCTCCCTCCCCAGACTCCTAGGAAGGCTCTGGAGGCTGGGGAGAGCAAAAAACGGGTCTACCATGCCATCATGTGCCAGGAGCAGGGGGAGCAGGGAGGTCACACGTGCATGCACAGGGGCAGGGCGCATAGACTTATGGGTGTGGGCCAGGGGTGAAATGCTCCCGGTTCGGACCGGCTCAGGCGAGTAGGTAGCAATGGCGGCGGGCAGTTCGGAGAACCGGTAGCAAAAATCCCTGGCCCCGCCCCCCATGCCCAGCTGAGCCGCGCGAGCCAAGCTCTGACAATCAAA
>JANHZT010005380.1:0-10281 GCA_032468215.1 Stegonotus admiraltiensis
CGTATTAGATAATATATATAGGTATAAACATGAATTGAATACATAAAATGAATACAAATAAAGGGAACATTAGGACAGGGATGGTAGGCACGCTGGTGCGCTTATGCACGCCCCTTAAAAGTGTTTTTATTGTCACTGTTGTTGTTTTCTTGCTTTTATTCAATGATGCATTACCTTTGAGTTTTGTTTTGTATATTGTCCCATTACTAAACAATAATGGGTGATCCAAGGCTAGATGTTATTTATCATTATATATGTTCACATATATCATGTCTGGTAAAATTTTAATTTGGAGTTACTAAATCTATAATATAATTAGCAACTTTGGACATTTTTGCAGAAGGCTCTTTAGATTACCCAATGTAAATTATCACTGCTTCTTTTTAAAACTAGATTTCCATTGAGAATCTTTGAGCCCTAATATTTTATATGTTAGAATAATATAATCGAAGGCAGGGCTGTCAAACTCATGGCCCACGAGCTGGATGTGTCACACGCTGGCCATGCCCATGCCCAGTTTAGCAAAGGGAGGGGGAGTCCCAATACAGCATGTAACGCCACCGTGATGATATGAGTGTGACACCCCTGATCTAAGGGATACTGTCTCATACTGTTAGTCTGATATGTCGGGATGTTGGGACAAAAAAAGTCCCAAATAAGAACAAGAATCAAGCCTTTCTCTTGATGAAAGAACACTGTTGAGTGCTGAACTTGAAATATGCCGTTGAAAATCCAGACCAGCATGAACTAAGGCACAATATTTTGGAATTCAGATTTTGAAAGCCTCCAAAAATTATTCACCAAATTCTAACTTTTAATATGATAGGACATAGTCCAGCATGTTTAATGATCCCATGCAGAGAAAATGTTTTCCTCTTAATCCTGGCACACACTCTGCCTAAATTTTTTAAATATCCCTGATATACCATCTGTATAAACTACAAAAGAGTATGTCTCTATGAATCAACGGACTATGTTATCCACAGTGGTGGTATTTAGCCGGTTCTATCTGGTTTGGGCAAACCGGTAGTGGCTGCTGTGGGAGGCTCTGCCCACTTGCCTAGACATCATCATGTCCCGTTTTTGATGCTCTGTGCATGCACAGAGGTGTCACATGTGAGCAAAGTGAGCACACGTGCATGTGCTCACATTTGCGAACCAGTAGCGAAGGTAAGTCAATACCACCACTAGTTATCCATTATGCATTAGGCATACTGAGAAATTCATGAGACTGTTAAAGTAATAAATATGGAACTTTCTGAATATATATGGACATTCAAATTCCAATATATACTAGAATTCAGAAATCTGAAACCCAGATTTAAAATTCATGCAGAAATGGCAAAATTAGAAAGCTACTTTGGACAAGTGTGTATACTAAGCAAAGATATGCACAAATGCCTAAAATGTCTGACCATGATAACAGTAGAGACATGCTCTGGAATATCTATGTAAATTTTATCAAGTTCATAAACAATGAAGCTGAATTCATTATACAGAGTGCTATATATATTTGTATCTTCAACCAATACAATGTTCTTACATATATATTTGGTTAGTAATGTATAATCTACGGAAATAGATCAGTTTGTGCCTCATTTAACTAAGATAGATGATAGACAGATAGATACAGTAGATAGATAGATAGATAGATAGATAGATAGATGATAGATAGATAGATAGATAGATAGATAGATAGATAGATGGACAGATAGACAGTACTCAGTTCTATAAGGCTTAGTAGCTAGAATCTTGGACCCAATTCATTTCAGACTTTTCTTTCATATACTTCTGATATTGGAGAATATATGAATATATATAAAGCTTATGTACATGAGTCTTAATGTTCATACATTGCTTCTGAACTACAGTAGGTAGGGTGAATCTTTTTTCTATCAATGTTATCTTAGTGCATCTCTTTTTTGCCCCTTCTCAAACCATTTTAAATTGTGCCCATTGATTTGAATTCTTCAGTCAGGGTCCAGATCACAGGTCCAGAAGGAGCATTTGGAAAAAAAATCTTCAGATTTACCACCTGGAATAAGAAATGCTGCCAGCATGAGTTAAAATAGGAAAAGTCCAGCAGCAATGTGCATTTTTCTTAAAAAAAGTTGTTTGGCCAACATGGAGAACAGAACCTTGACTTTTAAAGGCCTTGAGCGTAGTGAATTATGATTCTTATGCTATTTCACACACACTTACATTTCATTATAATGGTGGGTAATGTCAGGGGGCTCAGGGACCACACTTAATATAGTCAAGGGGAGAACTATAGTATGTTGGCTTATGTTGCGAACAAAGAGAGTGCCAGGAGTTTTGATTCCACGCCCCCCTAGGATTTTTGGGAACTCTTTTAGGGAGTACACATAATTTGTTTTCTTTAGTGTCTGCCTGAAAAATGACAGAATATTATACCATTGGATTTTGTCTATGGGGCTCCACGAACTGCAAAAGTGGGGCTGTATGTGGTTGGGGGGTTCAGGTTGCTACTCTTGTTTTTCTCATAGAAAGTGATGTGAATCCACAATTTAATTTAGTACCTAGAAATCTGAGAAATAGTGAACCAGGTTTTCACTTTGAGGTAATTAAAAACTTGTAAATTTCAGGAAAATGATCTCTTTTTGTATTTGCATTTGCTTTAATCTTAACTAAACATGCCTTCCCTCTGTATATTTATTGGGTTAATGTAATCTGAATACTGCTGGCTATTAAATATCCAGGGAAACACACACACACACACACACACTGAGCACAATTTCTTAATTAAAAATTTGCCCAAGCCAACTTTTCTGCTTCCTTCAAATCTTACATTTAGCATCCTTAACAATTCTTACTTGCTGCCCCTCTGAAGCTAATTAGATGGCAAATTCTTCCTTATGTTTATAGTAAGCATAATTGCGAGTCTTAAGGGTATTTTCTTTCTCTTCTCATTAATGTGATTCAACAGAAAACTATATGCTGGTTTTCTTCCTATGGAAACATTGACCTTGTAATTTTAAAGTGGTATAGAGAGAATTTAACTAGATGAATCATGTTAACATCAATAAAAAGTTAAATAATAAAGAGATAATTAATTATTTTTGTAGGAAATCCTGGGCATGTTTACTTATTGCCAAGATTTGCTTCCTGCTCTCAAAATTACTAGCTTAATCTACCCATTGCACATAGAAGCACAACAGTCACTTGCTCTGAAGCTGGGGTGAAATACTATTGGTTCACACTGGTTTGCGTGAACCAGTAGTGATAAAGGCTACCGGTTCAGGCAAACCGGTAGTAAAAAAAAAAAAGCTACCGGTTCATCTGAACTGGTATTTCTGATGATCAGCTGTGCCTCCCAATTTATCCTGCTTTCTAGAAAATCTAAATCATGTGTCACAGCTGTTCCCCCCCCCTCTTTTCCACTTACCTTTTAAAGCCTCCTTTTTCCATGAGAAGCGTGCATTTGGTATGCACTGCGCATGTATGTGTATGCAGTGTGCACTTGATGTGTACTGCGCATGTGTGCACAGCATGCATTTGGCACGCACTGTGCATGTGTGCGTGTGTAGCATGCATTTGGCACGCAAGCAGCGAACTGGTGGCAATCCACGGAGCATTTCACCACTGCTCTGAAGGGTTTTTTTTTTTAGTTTTTGAAAAAAAAATACCTATGCTTATCAGATCATTTAGTTCTGGATTTGTCAAGGCCCCGGGAACCAAGAAAAAGATTCCCCTTGTAGGGGAGATGGGCAGCATTACAAATTTAATAAATAACTATTAAAAAAACATGTGAATAGTATTTAGTTTAGTATTTATTTGTTGTTTCTCCCTTATAGTTAGAGATCTTGCCAAACAAAAGCAACTATTTGCATAATTACAGATATACTCTGAGAATTGCTAGAGTGGAACAAACCCTCTTCCTCCCCATCAGATTTTTCAAGCTCCACTACCTCTTTGCCCTCTGGAATGCAGCCTATACCTCCTGGGAATCCAGACTACATTCCACCACAGGGCTGTTACTATAGCCAGCAGTAACATTTAAAGTATAGGTTTTCTCAATCATGTTATAGAATATTTTCCTTCAGTTGCCATCTTTTGGGACTACTGTTGTAGTAATTTAGTAACCAGGATTCATTATAGGGGATGTATACAATGTGTGGAGAAAAAAGTCAACTGCAACAGTGTGATGGAAGTTATATATTGAACCTCCATCACTACCCTCTTGATTCTTTGACCATACCCTGCAGACATCCTTGATTGATTAGTTAAATAAATCTATTTAAATGAAGCAGTTCTTTTTCTTAAACTATAAATATCCCATCTCACCTCTGTGGCCAGTTTTGCTGTTTGATCAACCTGTTTATGTATTGAATGAATGAAGTCACCAATGTATTTGAGAAGCTGTTCTAAGGTTGAAGAAAAAGAAAAGAAAACCTCTTAAGGATTTTCCCTGAGAGAAACATCCCTTAATATTCCTTTTCTGCAACCGAAACTCAGATAATTAAGTCTGAGTTAAGATAATTAAGTTGGCTAGTCAAATGTCATACCGCAAAGATACATTGAAACTTATCATTGTATCTTCACGGTATGACAGTTTGGCTGTCCTTTTTTAATTAGGGTTATAGTGTCGTTATGCATATTTTTGGTTATGTTTGTTATTCTAACTACATTTTGTAAACAAACAAGTGTCAGTAATCAGTATCCATTCTTGATTGCTTCCTTTCAAAAAGTCCCTAGTTTGGTGATTTCCTTTTTGAAGCATTTACTCCAGAGGAAAGAGTTAACAATCTACATTTACTTATTATTTGCAGACTGAAACCTGCAGCATCATCTTTCTGGGTTACTAAATAACTGCTGTCACAACAGAACACAAATTCCCCCAGTAATCATTAAACATATGATTTAAAATTGACCTAAACGGTACCAACTGTCTGAATGACCTGTAAGCCTAATGAGGAGAAGCAACCTAAATGGTTGGGGACAATAAAGAAGATAATTAAAATCACAGGGAGTCTCGGATGGGAAGGGACCAATCACTTTAATGAAAGTTGGTTTTTGCTCTAGAATATTTGCCATGCTATAAATGAGAGACCAAATGAACCAGGAAAAGCCTGGGGTTAATTTTCAGGGTTGATAGATTTTGAAGCAGTTCTGTTTTTCCAGTATAGATTTTTATTTTAAAGAGAAAACATCAAGTGAAGATATAAAGCTCCCCTACATGATGTTAAGTTTGTCAGAGGAAGGTAATTGAGAAAAAGTTGAGTGGGGATAAAATGCCAGGGCTATCGATCATAACCAAAATACTTTCCAATGCTGTTTTCCCCAAAATAAGACATCCCCTGACAATAAGCCCAATTGGTTTTTTGAGCGCATGGCAATAAGGCCAAGCACTTATTTCAGGTTTCAAAAAAATATAAGACGGGGTCTTATTTTCAGGGAAACACGGTAGAAATATACATATTTTTAGACGGAGATATTGTGATTTATTTTCATTGTGGCTTACAAAACAATTGTGGAAGGGGGACAATAGGTAACCTATAATTGTTAAGAGGGCGATGGCAATCAATAGCAAAGTAAATCAAGAAAGCAAAGAATATTTTTACCATGAGAACAAGGAAACTTTTCCATGGAGATGTGACCTCTGCATAGCAGATTTAGCAGTTTTCATTCATTTGTAAATGAAATTATTTTTAACTGATAAACAGGGAGCAATTAGCTAAACTTTCACTCAAAATTGCATGCGATGGGGAATTGTTAGCTCAAATAAGTATTCAAATTCAAAAAGCACATAGATTTATTTTACCCACGTAGGCAAGGAAAAGTGGTAATCATGCTGCAGAAAAGAAGAATACTTCAGTCTATCTCTTCAGCAAAAAGAATAATATATTAATGCAAATAATCATTTAAAGTTAAAAATAAAAAGTGGGGAGGTAAAACTCTGGAGGTGGGATAGGACGAATAGGTGGATAAGGGGGTGATTAAGTGGACCATGGGGACAAATTTAGTGGACTTAGAACAGAGCAAGACTTATTTTAATTATCTTTTCTAAGGAAAGGGGAGAGCAGGCTTCATTTTGTAAAAAAAAAAATTAAAGAGGTATACTTCACAGTGGTTGTGAATCAAAATATAAATTCCTCCGACCTTTATTTAGACACAGTCTAATAATATCGTGTACACTAGAAACTTAGAAAGGCTAATTCAAATAGCAATTATATGCTTGATTTTCAGTGCCACTAGTCCAGCAAATATATAGTTATGTTTATCTGCAGAACTACTGTTCTGGTAAAGAATGTTCTGGAAAATTCTGGAATGCTCTTTTTTCCCCCTTTATACCATACAATCTGACCACTCTGATAGAGAGCCAGCAATTTTATGAAGTTAATTCTCTGGCCTGGAAGAAATGTATGGTGGTGATTATGGGCTCTAGCCCCATTTCATTATTTCATTAAGAATGCAGAATAACTTCTGCAATAATCTTATTATTTCAGTCTCAAAGCTGAGCAAAACCAAAGCAGGATTCTCTAGCCTAAAGAGAAATAATGAACACAGATACAATGTAGGAAAGAAAAAAAATCAAGAGACCTAGAAGATTCTGAATGGATAATTAGATAGTTACAACAAATTTCAGGCAGCCAAACACAAAAGAAAGTTATGGATAATCTGAATCTTTTGAGTCATGCTTTTCTTTCAAATTCTGATGGATCTAAAACCGAAAAAAAAAATGTTGACTCTTCTAAACATCAAAACTTAAGAGCTCTTGATTCCTGAAGAGCTCACAATGCATATGCATATGGAAAATAAGATAAGGGTAGTTTTAACAGTAACAGAGTTGGAAGGGACCTTGGTGGTCATCTAATCCAACCCCCTGCTCACACAGGAGACTTGTACTAGGGATTCGAACCACCGAACTGCCAACCTTTCTGATCAACAAGTGCAGTGTCTTAACAACTGAACCACCTATATATACTTTCACATATACTTTCACACAGATTTCATTGTGTAGAACAATGGGTCTACCTATCATCAGGGTCCTTTCTCAGTGCCTGAAGTCTATGGGGATCTGGATGGGGAAAAATGCTTTGGCTCAATCTTGACAAGACTAAATAGCTCTGATAAATAGCTTATCCATGTTCAATTCTGCCTGGGGATGTACATCAGCAGTCAGGGCTGATGTGCACTTTGGCATCATCTTGGATTCATGACTCCTTCTCTTTTACTTTTTTAATCCTGTACCAATAGCTTTTGTTGGCTATTTTTTTTTATGATTGCATAATAGATAAATAAATTCAGACTTAATACAGTGTCTTTGATTTTTTTACTTCCAGTTCACTTATCTCACTTCAGTGGTAAGTGTTTGGCTCATTTAGTAGTAATCCAAGGTTCATAACATCCTGCATTTTTATGCAACTGATTTTGATTTTCTTCCAATGTCTTGTATATACAACCCCTGAGTTTATTATAATTACCGGTATTTGCTGCTCATTTTATCCCAACATATTTTTCTTTCGAGATGTTTAAGTCTCAGCATAGACGTTTAATGCAATGTTTTGATATATTTTTGTTTCACTGCATATATTTTATTTGCTTCTTAAATTCTGAGCTATTTTCTTCCAGGTGGCTTGCATGGCATCCATTGTTTACTCTCAGCCAGGGGTTAACTGTGATAGCTTTCAACTTCAAAGCTTTCCTTTCACCTTTAGGATTATACCATTTGGTTTTAGACCTTTATCAACAATTTCACTTTATCTGCATCTTTCTAGTTCAATATATTTTATTTTTCTCTTAAATATAAAATGCCTTTCATTTTTCTTTCTCTAAAAGGGTTTATTTAGAGATGGTTCCTCTACAACAGGGGTGTCAAACTTGATTTCATTGAGGGACACATCAGGGTTGTGTTTGACCTTGGAGGGCTGGGTGGTGGTGGCCGGGGATAGGTGTGGTCATGGTGTGTGTGGCTGGGGTGGCCGTGGCCATGGTGGGCATTTGACACAGGCTCAAGATGCATTTTTTCCCCCTTATCTTCTTTCTTTCCACAGTTTTTTACTATAACTATTTCCCTATCTCTTCTACCAACTATTACTGGCAAACATTTATTACTTATTCTTCATACTCCACTAAACTTTTTATTTCTAAATTTATTTCTAAATTCTAAATTTATATCCCATTGTTTAATACTAAATTGCTTTTCCAGGCAGAAAAGCTATTTATAGTATTGCATTTTTATTATTCAACTAATAATAAAAATACAATAGCATAAATAATGTGATAATACAAGATCTAACAGCAGAGTTAAATTTCCAGGATAGTAAATAAAAATGGCTGTCAATTATAGATTGATTGTAGACTAAATGGCTCTACAGTATGTAAAAATATGGCATGAAACTGTAGTATTAACATATAAGGGATGGGGTGGCTTAGTGGCTAAGACGCTGAGCTTGTCGATCGAAAGGTCGGCAGTTCAGCGGGTCAAATCCCTAGTGCCGCATAATGGTGTGAGCTCCCGTTACTTGTCCCAGCTTCTGCCAACCTAGCAGTTCGAAAGCATTTAAAAAATGCAAATAGAAAAATAGGGACCATCTTTGGTGGGAAGGTAACACCGTTTCGTGCGCCTTTGGTGTTTAGTCATGCCGGCCACATGACCATGGAGACATTTTGGACAGCCTGGCTCTTTAGCTTTGAAACGGAGATGAGCACTGCCCCCTAAAGTCAGGATCAACTAGCACATATGTGTGAGGGAAACCTTTACCTTTACCTTTATTAACATAGGCTGTTGCTTGTTTTCTATCCAGATCAGGCACTTACTTGAGGCCACATAATTGTAATCCAGTCCAATCCAATCCTCCTGCAGCACTCTGCAGGTTGAAAATGGGCTGTGCAGGGGCAACACATGGCCTCCACGTGGCCTGTGTTTGGTTGGCAGAGTGTTGCTGGAGGCCGAAGAGGCTGAAAATGGGCTGCTGGGGGGCTGCACATGTCCCGCCATGTCCTGTTGTGGCTGGCAGAGGCACCATGGGACAGATCTTTGATATTTCCAGGGTGGCCCCAAAGGCTAGATTTAAGCACCCCATGGGCCAGATTTGGCCTGCAGGCCTTGAGTTTGACACCCCTGTTCTACAAGATCTGCTTTGTGAAGCACAAAGACTCACTTTTGGATGCACACACAACTGCACGCACAGATAATTTTTTTAAAAAAATGATTTACTTATAATCAGAAACAAAAGCCATTACCAGATGAGAATAAATAATATAAAATAAACATAACATGCACATGCTATTCCTTGTCATTTCTTTTCTTACTGAGGTTCAGTTTTATTTTTCATATACCTTTCACCATTTGTTTTCAGCTTGTTTGTGAAAGAGTTGTTTCAGGTTTTTTTTTTAATCATAATGATCTCAAATCAGCTGTCATTTCCCCAGTGCTACTATTACTAGCTGGGTTGTTGTTTAAAGTTTCTTGCCATTATTTTTCTTTCTGGACATTTTCATATTAGGTTTTTTTTTCCTTCTAATTTCTCATTACCACACATTTATTGGTGTAAGTTTTTAGAAATAAAGATTTCTACATCATTTATGCCTGTTTTCTCACTGTTAGGTCACATTTGCAAGTCTCCAGGTTATATTAATCTAAAGGCTGTGGCTCTATCCTTTATGGCCATGCAAATATCAGATTTATTATTATTCATAAATAACTGACAGGTCTACATTAGTGAACCTATTAAATGTAATAATATAAAATAGAAAGTAGTAGAAAGTAGACCAGTTTCCAAAGTTATTTTATATAATGAAACATTTCTCATTAAATATGAGTCTTATAAAATTAATTTTATAAGGAGATACTGACTTACCTTGACTATAGACTGTAAATATGAAAGTAAGAACTGTATAATAAATGATATCATCTCTTGGATTTCAATATTGGATTTTTAAACATTCATCTTTAAATTACTAAGCTGAATATTGTGTAGGTAGAACATTGGTTATGTTAAAACATTGATAGAAAGCTAAATAATGATCTAGTATTACAGAAATTAGTTTATATTTATATTCAAATACAACTTTGTCTCTGTAGAACATACTACAAGCAGAGATTTTAAGCATTTTCTGGTAGGTTGAAGTAAACTGTCAAGTTTCTGAAAGATGCCCTCATTATTTCATGAGTCGTGAGCCAAACTTCAAAAGAATTGCAGTCATTTATTAAGAGCACATTCCGGCAAGGCTCGGATTACAGACAGATCTAAAGCCACGTAGATTTACGTTCCCCCATGACCCTGTCTCTGCCCTCCTCCCTGGCTACGTCATAAA
>JANHZT010005380.1:29040-43049 GCA_032468215.1 Stegonotus admiraltiensis
AGCCTGGTGGGACTCGAACTTGCAGTAATTGCAAGCAGCAGATGTTAATAACAGACTACTTTAGTCTGTTGAGCCACAAGAGCTCAACTTGGAAAATATTTCAAAGCAAGGATGCTTCTACTGTGTACACAGCTAATTAATTCCCTTCTCTCCAGAACTAAGCTCTGAATGGCTTTATTCTCAAATACTAAACCCAAATATGACTTGTTTTGGTTTGACTGAGCATGTCATACACATCTACCTCATATATACTTTTACAAAGACCGTATCAAGGTTTTAGCATTGCTATTAGATGCTTTGCTTCACAGAAGTGATCTATTAATCATTGGGTTATGGTGCAGTCTCTTAAACTGCAATCCTATATACAAATTCTAGTCAAAAGAGTGAGATAGGATTTGTTTCTGAGTCATAGGCTTTCACTGTAATCAATTAAGGTTAAAGTAGCATTTGTGCTAACTTCTGGGAAAAGTAAAGTTGTTTTCTAATCAAGCTTGGTTCCTAGTGACCTACATGGAAATATCCATGTAGAGCTTTTTTTAGCCAGACACAGAAATGTTTGCCATTGTGCTGTTAGAGCAATAGAGATGGGAGCAAAGGGAAGGACTGAACCTGACTGAAGAACCGTTGTTTTCCTTACCGTCCCCATTCCCTCTTGCCCTTTTCTCTGATTGGTGCAATGAATTGGGATGAGCAACCTTTTCCCAGGTTTGTTTGTTTCCTCTTGGGAGAGGGGGAAATGTTCCTGTTTATTTGCATCTATCAAAGGCTTTTCAAAGTAGCATAAATATGTCACAGTGAAAAAGAGTCTAAACTTTCTCAACGTTATTTCAGATGAAAGGATACAGGAGAAATCCCCCGGGGATTATAACGTGTCAAGGACATTCACCAAACGGCACGTTTTCAGAGCATCGTTTTTAATAATAATAATAAAAAACCCTGTTATTTAAAAGTGACTGGTCAGGTTTATACCACCAAAATAATGCTTGGTTCAGCCATAATAACCTTCACTGCATGGATTGTGTTACATGGATTGGTGTAACAGTGCAAGGGATTTGCATTATTATTATTTTACAATTTTTAATACAGACCAAAAACTAACAAGAACTAATATTTAGAGGGAAAGAAGAGGGAGGGGGGGGAGAGAAAAGAATAAACTATAAGAAGTTACTTAGTTAACACCTTATTTCCATGCAAGGATCTCACACCTCCACAATTTTATCCTACTGACCATAGGCAGCATTTTAAGAATAGATCTTATCTGGTGGAATCACAATAGATACAGTGGCAATTGAAAAAATATAAATCAAACTTGTATAAGGGCAAGCCATGTGAATTTACAATAGCCAGATCCAATATCCAGAACTGTGGAATATATAGGGAATTTGGAAAAAGCTTCCTGGAAAAAGGCAATAGCAAATTTCATCAGGAGTTTGCTGGGATGTATTCAGGAAATCATCTGAATTCAACTCAATTCCAGATCACCTTTATGTGTGCATTTGGTATTAGAGAAAGAGAGAAAAATGGTGGTGTACTGTATTCAAGATGTGAGTATTTTAAAATAAGAATCTTTATGTAGATTTAATTTAACAGAAGTATAATTTTATAAATCCTCTTTGCATACAGCCACAAATAAAGCTTTTTTTTTCCTTTCAGAATTTACTTTGTACGGTTAGTCTAATGTCAGTTTTGGACAGTTACTCTATAGTTTATCCAGAGCATTTGGCAATATTGACCTGAATTCAGGAATCACTGTGCTACAAATATTTCAAAGAGAAATACAAATCTCAATGTTACTCAGAAGGGTTGTTAATTGTTGCTCTGAAGGTCCTAAGGGAAAACTATTTCTCTTTCTATTAAGGGTATCAAAAAATTTAGGCACTTGGCAATCGGCATGTATTTGCAATGGCTGCAGCATCCCAGGATCATGTGATCGCCATTTGAAATTGTCCTAGCTGGCTTCTGACAAGCAAAGTTAATTGGGGAAGCCGGATTTGCTGAACAATTGCAGTGATTCACTTAAAAAATGTGTTAAAAAAGGCTGTAAAATTGGGCCTGTCTCATTTAACAATCTCTTTACTTAACAACAGAAATTCTGGTTTCAATAGTGGGTTGTAAATTGTACTTAAGACTTTACCACGCCTGGAGCAAGATAGTGGCAGTATACAAAGAATGGACATATGTCTGATTGAGAAAATGTCTACTTCCCCAGCCAAGTAGGAGATATGTAGCAATTCTAAGAAGGTTTTTTTATTAACCACACTGCTATTTTATTGCACTTTTTAACAACAACAACAACAACAACACCAGCAGAACTACAAAAACTGCACTACTCAGAACATCATATATTTTAAGAAGATACTTGGTTGATACCTAGGATGCTGGCAGCAACCCGTATCAACCATTATTACCAGTCAATCGTATTTGGGACACATTTTTAAATGTTCAGTTGACTGAGTTTCATGTTTAATGAATAAAAGAGATATTTAAATATAGTATTTTATAAAATTATAACACAAATGCAAGTACAGATTTCAAATAATAGTGATTTAACTGCTTTTCCAGCTAGATGTGAACCGAGACAGTTGTTATTGTCTGGGGTGGGTTATGGAAACCCCCAAATTTGAGAACAGTTATTTCTAAAGACATTATTATATAATGATGTTGTGGCTCTTGCCTTTTTAGGAAAGAAGTTATCTATTGCAATCCAGAGGTTGCTAACTACAACTCCCAGTATACCTACGATATAGGGCTCATGGTGAGGGAAGCTGGGTATTATTTTAAAGAATGTCTGGAGTGCCAGCTGTTCACTACTCTTGTTCTAGAAGGTTATTGCTAGACTGAACTCTTGGTTTTTCATTCTCTCTACATCCTCCATGGTCTTAGTTACAGTGGCTTAGCATCTGGTTCATAAACAATCCTCATGGTTTCAGTAGAATTAACATTCTCTGTTGATTCTATCCTGAAATAAGCCAATCTGCAAAAACACATAATCATTTGCTTTGGGTTTTTTCAACTTTAGAACTCTGATTTCATCTAACTTTAATTTATTTATTTATTATTTATTTGTTTATTTATTGGATTTATATACCGCCCTTCTCCCGAAGGACTCAGGGCGGTGAACAGCAGCAATTAAAGCATATCATATAAGGTTTAAGAACAGTTAAAATAAATTACATTAATTTGGTACATGTATTAAACCCCAGATTAAGTCAAATGTAAATTATTTAATCTCCCCATATAGAATCAGTTTATTTAAGCCAGCCCTGCGTGATGAAAAAGAAAGGTCTTAAGGGTGCGGCAAAAGGTCCGGAGATCAGGAAGTTGATGCATCTCCAAAGGCAGCCCATTCCAGAGGGCGGGGGCTCCCACAGAGAAGGCTTTCCCCCTGGGGGCCACCTGTCGGCATTGTCTAACGGACAGCACCCTGAGGAGGCCCTCTCTATGAGAGTGCACCGGTCAGTGGGAGGTTATTTGTGGCAGAAGGCGGTCTCATAAGTAACCTGGTCCAATGCCATGGAGCGCTCTAAAGGTGGTGACCAATACCTTGAATTGCACCTGGAAGACCACCGGAAGCCAGTGCAGCTCGTGTAGGAGGGGTGTTACATGGGAGCAACAAATTTAAATGGTAGATCTGCCAGAAGTAAGCAAAGTAAATCTAAAAATCAACTTTTGCCACACTATAAGAAATAATATTTTTCATCCTTGCTTTGAAGTAAAATCTGAGGCAACTAACTTAATGGCTAGTCAAATCAATACACATGAGCTGTTTTGTACAAATTTATATTAGCTTTCTAAAATGTGGTTAGCTAATTTGTTTTCATAAATTTATTATGTTAACACATACCTGCTATTTTGTTGGGGAAGTGAACATTGCCTCAATCAAACACACATTCACACTTGTTCATGGCCACTATGCTGTCTAAGAGTGGTAAAGTCTTAAATAGTTATTCCCTAGATAAATATTTTATTAAGAATTTAATGGCTCTTTTCCTTGATAACATATACTTCTAAATTGATTTTCTGTTATTTACATTCTGAAATAGCAAATGTTGCTGCTCATATAAATATGCAAGACAATCAGACAATTGCTTAAGTCAAGTCCATAAATGAAATTCTTATTTTAAAGGATTTTTTTGAAGATAAAGTGTATTAAAGCATTATTAGTACAACAAATGTTTGAGCCTTAATAATTTTCTTCTGAAACTGTGAATATTTGATGACATTTGTGTGCCTCATATAAGTTTCTCAACTGTTAGGAAGTTAGAAACTGAAGTTATCCTATTATTTATAAACTCTGTAATATTGAAATGAATTCCATCATTCATTTTCAAATCAATAGCTATGTTTTGATGTAAACATGATTTGGAAAACATTATATGGACAAGTGTCTGGACTTCCCACAATCTGTCTTCATACCATCACTTCCTTTCTCCATTCCTGGTGCATTAAAATTCAGGAAGTATTGCTGCCTGTTATATTCTGGATACTGAATGTGATACTAAAATTACCAGATTCAAAACAGTCAGGAACTGAAACCACAGCTCAAAAGTTCTCCTTGCTTATTCCAATCCTAATAACATAGTTTTTGGCTGGAATGGAAAAGAATGATTAATTGACTTTGGGAATATTGAATTGTTTGATACCATGAAGGGAGAAGCAACCCACTTGGTACATGGTTTTTGGCAAGTGATTTATGCACGTCTGACCTTGAAGAATTTGTTGATTTTTCCACCCCAATATACTCTTAAATATTTTTCTTAGATGACAGGCAATTTCACATCTGATTTCTTTAAGATCTCTTCTGTAATTATCAGCTGGATCAAGTAATCTATTTTACTCTGTAGATAAATCACAGAATTTGAATTTCCATTATCAATATTTGACCGTTCTTCAAATTTTGGCTCTAAAAAAACCAATCACAATTAAATCAGTTTTCTAACAAAAGGATAAATATAATTTAGCACCCAAATTTTGTTTCACTGTCTTATATCTAATATTTCACTTACCTCCCTAATCAATTCCTGACTCCTAATTTATATATACTTATTCTGATATATTATTTGTTAACCGTGAAGTTACTAGGAATACATTCACTTTTTCTCTCAACTTTTTTCCTTTATATTTTCTTTGTCAAGCTTTTGATTGAGACTGAGATCAAGGAAATTTGCTGGGACATCTGAGTGGGCTTTTTCTTACAGGGCATCACTGAGATCTATCCTTTGAGATCTATCCTTTGGCAGGTTCTTTGTTTGTGAACCTCTGTGACATTTCAATCCTGTAGTCTAGCATACATTAAGCATTAAGTTTTACTTACTCCCTACTTTACACACAATGTAAAATAAATCAGACTAATTTGTTTGATATACTGTCAATAGCAAGATATTGATTCTACTCCAATTGATATTTGCTCCTTATGTTCCTTTTGTTGTAAGGAGCCTGTGTTTTCTTTGTGTGAATTTGTATGTTTGCATGCATGTGTGAAAGGTGAAGGACAGTGATTCATTGGGTTACTGAAGCATCCTTTATTTCATGGGCATCTCAGATGACATTTCACTTTGCAATTTCCTTGGTTGACAGTGACCCATAGCATGAAGACTTTCATGTTTCTCCCACTTCTGTATTAAAAATGGTTTCACTGCAGTCCTCAGAGCTTTATGCCATCAATTCTGCTTTGATTTTCCTTGGGTGTTAATAGCACTGCTATGCTTTGAGAACTGAAGCCCGTTAATATGCTAATACTGCCTTTGGTTTTCCTGCCTTAAAGAGACACTTTTGATGCTGGATTAAAAGGTCTTTATGTCTTACAAACTCATAGAAATTAAAAGAATAAAACGTATACTGTGACATTTTAAGTGCGTATGCATACGTGTGTGTTTAACTTCTTTTATATTTTAAGCTGGTCCCTAAAAATGATTCACTGAGGGGAGAAAAGCCCTTACTACTGTGTTATGTTTTCCGATAACAAGTATATGCTTTAGTAGTAACTTGCAAAGCAATAAACCTTCTTGTACCCAGAGGAGCTGTTTCAAGAAGGGCTTTGTTGTTTGTTTTTGCTGTTCTCAACTTTTCTTGTGCCTCAACAGCTTTAGTCCAGATGAATACAAGGTAAGGGAAATAGAGGTTTCTTTCCCCTGTTTTTTTCCTTAAGTGTTATGACAGTCTTATGAATTTGGCACAGGGTAGCAGAATCTGTAGCAGAAAATTGTCTCCTGGGTCCTCTCTGCAGCTTGAAGTAGGTTATATCTTGTGTCCTAAGACATTCCCATTAGGTCCATCACACTCCCCCATGTTTGCCCACTATGGATCACAATGTGATTATGTCTGGATATAAGCTATCATCTCTAGTCAAAAAAATAATAATAATCATCTCCTAACAGCAGAACAATAAAGCATATATGCAGACCCAGACTCCTGTGCTCTAGTATCTGTTGGCTTTCTTCTGAAAATTATGCTTCTGAGCAGTCTGTGATAATTAACTCCCAAGTGAACTGTAGAGGGTTAATTCTGGACTGCAGCTGCAGTGGTTTCAGCATGTGTTTATGTGACCCTTGAAAAGGAAGGTTCAGCAGCACACAAGACCAGTGGTGCTGGAAGACCTTCTTGATGCCTCAGAAACTGGCTAGCGTGCATCTGAGACCACATCTTTTAACTGAGCGCTGTTCCATATGGTGAAGTTAGAACTCTTCTCTTGTTCTTCTGGAAGTTTTACTCTCTCCTAGTCATTCCTTGTACTGTAGTATCTTTTTTTAAAAAAAACAACCCTTCTTTGGATATCAGTTTTCAAAAGAACTTAATGTAGTATTTCTTGGAAAGGATCTTTATAAGATGTAGAAGCCTGCAAGTGTTTTTCTTTGAGGATGATAGAAGGATATCCTCTGAATCATGGAAACTGCTTCATAGTCCTTGATATGAGCTATACTGATCACTCTCCCCATTACCTTCCTCCTAATAACCACCGTCCTTTATATATAAATTAACCTTGTAGGCATGACAAGTAGCACTTGAATTAGGTTTTAGCAGTATAAAACAAATAGCAGGCAGTGAAATATTATTGTACATTAAAGTAGCCAATCAGATGTTGGGATTAGGGCTAAATTAATTAAAGGTATATTTCTGGCCTGGCTGCAGGGAATCATTTAATTTTTGTGTTAAACTACATTTTGTTTTTTAAAAGACTGAACACGATCATTTATTTTTAATGCTTATTTAAGGATAAATGTATAAATGTTTTTCTCTCAGCTGGGCATTTCTCAAGTTCTCCAAGTGCACATTTTAAAACCTGCCTCCCATAGACATTTTTTTTAAAAAAATCCCTATAAAAGACAAAATGATACAAGTATTTTTAAACTATTGAATCAAGAACTGCATCAAAACAGTGTGGCACACAATTTCCAAAATAAACATTAATCAGAAAATACAGTTTAATTACTATCAAACTATCAGGCCAAAACCACATATGTAGAGTTCAAAACAAGCTATTTTATTATTCTCTGCCTATAATACAGGAATGTCCCCAGACTAGCAGCTTTCATCTGGAAAAGTCTGATAAGGCTCAAGGCATGGGGGATAGGGGGGCATGTCAGACCTTGCTCTCTTGTGTTAATGTATTGACTCCAGGCTAATTCCCTACTTTAGTCCTCCTCCCAACTAGGACAGCTGCTCTCCAACAAAAAATTCACAAATTTCTAATTAATGAAACATACTATATGCTGTAAATATTGTAATAAAACAGGAAGGTCACATTCATTGTTTTAAGGTTAGGCAAAAGTACTGAAGGATATCAGTAATACTTGTTCAGGACTGATCTGAAGGCAGGACAAGAAGCAATGGATGGAAACTAAACAAGGACTGAATTAATCTACAACTAAGAAGAAATTTACTGACAGTTAAAACAATCAGTGGAATGAGTTGCCTCCAGAAGTTGTGGGTACTCCCAAATTGGAGATTTTAAAGAATAGATTAGACAATGTCAAGTTTGAAATAGTATAGGGTCTCCTGCTTGAGCAGGGGATTGGACTAGAAGATGTCAAAGTTCCCTTCTAACTCTGTTATTCTGATCCAGAATGTATAGAAAGCAAGTGAGCATTCATTCAGGAATAGACAACATGGGCCAGTCCTTTGAAAGGCATGCCATGAATTTCTTAACAACCTACCTCAATCAGTTCCAAATCTTCAAATACTTTTTCTAGCCTAATTATTTGTTAAATTATTTGCTGCCTATCTCACTGTGAGGCTACTCTATGTGGCTTATAATAATAAAAAGGAAGAAAATGAAAGGAGTGGAAACAGAAGTAAAATACTATAACCATAAAATAAACAATGAAAAAGAAAAGAATGAGAATTGGTTATCAATAAGATAACCAAAAAGATAGATGGGTGGAGAACACAGTGCAAGGGTGGGGGAAGGTAGAGTCTGCCATCAATCCAGTGGCCACCTCCAGCATGGAACACTTCCATTGGATCAAAGGCCACCAAGTAGAACCAGGTCTTCAGGCTCCCTCAGAAGGCTAGGAGGGTAGGAGTAGATCAGTGAATTGAAAGCAAAATACATTTTTCCCAGTGCCAACTTTTAAGTAGATGCTACACAGAGATAACTTTCCATAATAGGGTTGTGATAAGCTATGACGGGACAAAGAAACACAAGACCTGTTATTCTTCATTTAAAGTTTTAGCTGGAAAAGACTAACTCTGGAGAAGAGAATATAGTCAACAGTAAATATTAGTCTGTCATTCTGTTCTTATCTTTTAAAGGGGTGAAAAATCTGCCGCTACAAAAAAATAAATCCAATATTGCGTGAATGGATTGTTCAGTGAATTCCTCTTTATTCCAGAGGCATCTATATACCTTCAGATTCCGTTCCAGAAAACTGTAGAAATCATGGAGAGATCTTTTAACAGCAGGTACTGAAAAGCAGACAGAAATCATTCAGTTCCTTATTCCACCAAGGGATATGCAACACTGATCTATCCATAGAGTGGAACGATACATTGAATTTTGACTCATGAACTGCCTCTTAGTTCTTGGTTTACAATGGCAAAACAATATAATGTTTTCAAATTTGGTACCATCAGGTACTGACTAGAAATTTGGAGGCATACTACCAGCACATGTAGAAGGAACTGGGTATTGCATCAATCATTACTTTCAGAATTCCTGCAACTACAAGTATCAGAATAGTTGCCACTATTACTAATATAATAGCAATAGTAATAGCACTTAGACTTATATATGCTTCATAGTGCTTTACAGCCCTTTCTAAGCTGTTTACAGAGTCAGCATATGGCCCCCAACAATCTGGGTCCTCATTTTACCCACCTCAGAAGGATGGAAAGCTCAGTCAACTTTGAGCCGGTGAGACTTGAACTGCCGAACTACTGGCAACCAGCAGTCAGCAGAAGTAGCCTGCAGTACTGCTTTCTAACCACTTCACCACCACAGCTCATAAAGTATAATTTTATAATTTATATGGAATCATAATATTTAATTTAGGCATATGGATCTGTCTAATAATAGGAGCTACATTTATGTGATTAGTATTAAATTGTTTTAATTGTCAGAATTAAATTGTTCTGAAATTTAGTAATCATTGTATGTTTGCTTTTCTTGTGGAAAAGAATCAGCCTGCTGCCATTTCAAAAAGGCTCCAGGTTTGAAATATATTAAAATGTGATAACTTTCAAAAGCTAGCTGAACTTGGAGAAAACTGACAGAGCTGAACTGGAGAGAACTTGGAGAAAACTCTGTCAGTCGTGTCCATGGCAGACTTTGTGGGTACATATTGTTATCCCACAGCTGTCATTGTTGAATTATGTACTGTGGATATATTAATTGGGTGGGTGTACTTTCTAAAATACTAAGAGCTCTTTCCTCTAACTAGCCGATTAGCCAACCTGAGATGCATATAGAGATTTCAAATGCCCCCAGGACTGTCAATATCTTTCCAGTCAGCAGTAAGCCTTTAGGCTGCATTTCTGAAGCTGGGAATGGTACAGAAACTTTTTTTATTATAGAAACAGAGGCACCGAGTGAGAAATAACCCATAAAAATGTCACTTCTGAGGTTTTATGGATTGTAGCCGAAGCCTTCCTCCACCTCCTTTTTAGGAGAGGCTACTCATAAGAGACAAGATAAATTAGACCAAAGACCTATTTAGTTTAATATCCCTTTCCCCACATCATAGCAAGCTAGAATCTGCTGAATATGTAACATGCAGATGTTCCTGTGTAAGTGCCCAATTTGTATTGAGATCATGATGCATAAGGGAGGAAGATCATTTTTTTCCCCTCCTTGAGCCCCTCATTTCAAAAGGTCCACCCACCTGTATACACATTTAAAAGGGAATTCATTGGTGTCAATTAGGATTATTTTAACTCCCTGCTCTCCCCTCCTACATTTTATTTTTTATTTTTATTTGCTTTGATTTATATGCCGCCCTTCTCCGGAGACTCAGGGCGGCTTACAATGCGTTAAGCAATAGCCTGAGCAATACATGAGAGTTTAGTTTGTATGAAGAATGAAAAATGTAATTGTGGCTATATATTATGAACTTAACCTATGATATACTTGGAGCAGAATGGGTCACAAAGAGATCATAAAGATAATGGCACTCCTGGAGCTTATCTCAGTGTTTGACTGTGAAAGGCATGCTAAACTTTGCACAGATTTCATACCTCAGTTCAGAATGTTAAAAATATAGGTTTCTAGAAAGTTCCACTATATCCTAGGAGTGAATTGAGTGGAATATATTTCTGCATTACTTTTATATTTCCCACTGTGGGGCTTGTAAAAGTATTTAAATTTAGAGCAACTCTTTTCATTTCATCAATATATGAAGCAACAGACTCTCTGAAATACAGAATGGATGATTTGGTTTGGGAGGGGCTTTTTTAATAAAAAAAAAAATTCAAAATAAGCAATTACCTATTATATTGTAATATATATAGAGATTGACTTGAATGCCTTTACATACTGAATCTGAATTAAAATTTGAAACCAGTTTTATGACACGTATGTAGGAGCAGGCCATGGTTTCAGGAAACAAACCATTATTTTTCTCTTTTGCAAACATCTACGGAACTTAAAACAATCAAGCCTTTATTTACAGATAGTGTCTATCTCCTAGTGAAAGTTCTAAGACACCGCAATTATGTTTTATGAGTCTCTTAATTGGTTCCCTGACAACTTCTCCTCTCACTTATTAAAGCAAACTACCTTCCTGTTTGCTATACTTTGCAAGAGAGATGAAAGTATCATAGACCTTTTGAAAGATTAGACATCATCCACGGGAGAAGATATTGGAACTTTTTGGTAAATGGCAATAAAGGATTACCTTAAATTCTCTTGCTAATAATAAGCAAAGTTGGATCGTTAAATTAAGGAAGAAATAATAATTCTAACTAAGGGCATATTCTATACCTGGAAAAGGAAAGAGGGAACAAGTACTAATGAACTGGACCTGTCATTTTGAGAACTCTTTCCAAACCAACACAGATCAAAATTTTGAAACTATTCTGTTATCTCCAACTTTTGTAAATATCTACAGAACATGAAACAATCAAGTCTTCATTTACAGATAATGCCTATCATGGTGAAAGTTCTAAGGCACTACAATGATGTTTTTTTCAGTCCCTTAAGTGATGCATAGCACAGAGGCAAAAGAAGACCAGCTGCAGTATTCTATCAAATTCTTTCTTCTCAGTGATTCCAAATAGCAAAAGGATTGTGTAATCTGTGGCCTTTGCCACTCGAAGCCATTGACAAATTTTTAGATGAACTATCCCTCTTTTTTTTCCTTTAAAAATAGTATTTCATTGTTTAAAATAATGGTAACAAATCCAGTAAAAATATAAATACATACATCATTAAGGAAATGAAAAACATATAGAAAGTGCACACTAGCACTGATGATGTTACCTACTTTGGGTAACAAAATGTCTGCAAGAAAACAAACAAGCTCAGAGAGCACCAAGGACCCCTCAAAATTCTTTTTAAAAAATAAGTGAAAAAATACATCAAAGAAAAAAAAAGGGGGGTACAATATATCAATTTAGCAGTGAATGGTTACAATTCTATGTTTTCTGATGAAATTATTATCCAGGTACATATACATTTCTAATCTTTATATAGAGATAGTCCCCTGTGAAACAATAAAGTTTGACAGGCTTTTTATAAATTGGTTTTGCTCATTAAATCCAACCCAGAGACAGCATTGATTCCCTGCAGCTTCAGCAGCTGAGGCCTGAGTGGGCCAGTTTTCCCAAGAGTCATTAGGACTCTTGTTGGGGAAGGTCCACTGACAAGAAAACTGGCTACTTCTGCCCCCTCATGACCCTCAGGCAGAGACGTGAGGTGTACACTGGTTGATCTCAATCCTACAAGCAGTGGTTGGCAGCCCCTTGGCACCCCATTCTCCATTAGTAGGCAAGTATTAGTTAAGTCTTCCCATGGTGGGAGTCTCTTGGCCCTGAGTATTGATAGCCATTCTTGTGTTGCCCCATTTTCACTATATACTCCTCCCCCCCTTCCCCCCCCCTCTACCTGATGAAGCCTCCTTCTGGGTTCAGTTGGAATTATCACCACTCCCTGTGTTTCGGTGTATGCTGTACCATAAACTAACTTTTTTCTGCCTTCTTCTCCTTTTTGGGACCTTCTAGGATGGAGTTGCAGGTTTGTTCATTTGGGGAAAGTCTATAACTCAAATGTTCTTAAGTAGGGGACTGTCTGTAACGATCATGCTTATTTTTTTAGCCTACTGTATTCTGTAAAAATGAGTCCCACATTTGTCAATACAAAGTCTACATTGGTAGGCCATTTGTTCATAGATTGAAAGTACAGTTGGGTCTTCAATCCATGGTGTAGAAGAGACTGTACATTTATCTTCCATTGCTGCAGTATTAGTCTTTTGGCAATTGTAAGAACATGGAGAATCCATGTAGGTTTTCCAGTTGTCAAATTCCAAGTATGAGGCATGTAGGCAAAGAAAAAGCTAGAATGTTCAAATGGCAAGGGTCCTTGTATCTTTGAAATATCTCACCAACATTTTATCAACATATCATGATCTACTTTCTACTGTCCCAGTAGAAGCAGTCCAGTCTGTTCAGCAAAATTTCGATTCTAAGCTTAAGAAATTTCACTAATAACGATAACATAGCAGATGTGCACATTATGATAGCAATTAAGAAGGATGATTTTATGGGTCTTGTGGCCACTGGAGAAGAACTTAGAAATGGATCATAGCATTTCTTGGGTGCTGTGAAGCAATTGAACAACTTGTTTTCCAAGCTGCAATATCTCATTTAATTGCTTCTCCCATTCATTCCCACGGTGGTGGTTGTCCTTCACAAGAAAGGCCATTTTCTTCATCTGCAGAGCTCATCCACTGCATCTTCTTTTTCTCAGATACTTATGAATTTCTGGTGGAAGCAGTAAAAGTTCTCACCATTCAGAAATGATGATTTGCTGGTGCATAATACTTTGATTTTCAGGAAAAAATATATAGCTTTAATCCCTGTCTGGCACCCACATTTTAAACCAAGAAAGCTAAGCTTTGTTTATGACTTTGTACCTCAGATGCAAAATTTAAGTGCTGGATTTAGCTGAGAATAATTCCAAGACTTTGATGGCAACGTTGATGGATGATCTGCCTTTCCAGATAGTTGGCAGCCTGCCATTTCACCTGAAAAAATTTGGAGGCTTCATGCCTGCCTTCCTGGTTTACTTGAGGATACTTTACTGAATAAGTAAAGTAACTGCTGAAATCAGTTTCAGAATGTTCTGATTTTTTTTAAATATAAGAAATTAACAAACTGACACAGAGTTGATTGCAAAAAATTAATGAAAAAAGGACCTAATAAGTCCTTGGTAATTATAAGACTCTTACCAAGTTATATAAAACTATCAAAAGCGAGGTAGACCTCCAAGGTCCCTTCCAACTATTCTGTTCTGTTCTGTTCTGTTCTGTTCTGTTCTATTCTATTCTATTCTATTCTATTCTATTCTATTCTATTCT
>JANHZT010005380.1:67793-81973 GCA_032468215.1 Stegonotus admiraltiensis
TTTATTATACATTTGCACCAATAGTATCACGGTGCAAAAATAATAAAAAGAAAATCTGTCAAAATAGCCTTTAAAATATTCTTTCTTTTGTATATAGCAGTCTAGTTGTTTAAAACAGAAGCCATATCAATAACATTTCTAAGGATGATCCAGAATTCAAAAAGTGCACCTTATCCAAATAAGTTCCTCCTTAGGTATAATTAAAACCAGGGACAATGTACTCACATTCAGTAGAGTTAGATATAATCATACTAATTTCATCCTCTTCCTGTCCCCCTTCCTGCTCTTTTTATCTCTAGAACAGTGGTGTCAAACTCGATTTCATTGACGGCTGCAGATGCTTGTGGTGACCCAAGTGCTCTGTCAGCGAAAACAGGCTCCCAAGCTCCGTTTTAGGCTGTGATGGCCTCCTGCAACCCTCTGCCAGTGAAAATGAAGCTTGGGCGAGACATATGTGGCCCTCCCATGCTCTATTTTCTCTGACAGAGCCACTAAAGGCCACTCCTTCGCTGTTTCCAGGGCATCCCCGTGGGCCATATCTAAGCACCCCGTGGGCCGGATTGGGCCCTGGGCCTTGAGTTTGACACCCCTGCTCTAGAAAGTGTCTTACCATTGAAAACCCTGAATTGCAGACTTAAGTAAAAAGGTAAAGGTTTCCCCTGTACAGTTGTGTCTGACTCTGGGGTGGTGCTCATCTCTGTTTGTTATCTGAGGGAGCCAAAGTTGTCCGAAGATATTCCCATGTTTATGTGACCAACATGACTATATACACAGAGTCTTGTTACCTGTTGTGGCCCGTCAGCTGCCAGCAGAGCTAGCTGCAGAGTCAGACAAGGGAGATGTTGAGGAAGAGCCTGGGCTTCAGGGCCTTTCGAAGACTCTGATAAGGAAACAACATTAGAGACAGAAGCAGAGCCAGGGCCTTCCGTCCTCCCCCAGGTGGAGAGGCATCTGTCTTCAGGGCCTGAGCTGAGTGATGGGGAGGAACAGATGGGGCCCATACCAGATGCAGGTATGCACAGAGGGGAAAGGAGAGAAGAACAAAGGAAAACAATAAGCCAGCTCTCAAGGAAAACAGGTGGGGATGCTAGCCAGGCCCTCCCTGGCTGGGAAATAAATACTAGGGTTTGGGGAGTGGCTGGTTGTCACAGACAACTGTTTGCTTTTAGGATACAACAAGCAATTCAACTTTCTTGGCCAGGTCTGTTGGAACTAATTACGCATGATTTGTGTTTTGAAAAGGGGTTTATTTTTACTTGTGAGTAAGCGGCTTATCATTACTTGCTAAGGGTCAGAACATTACCTTCCCACCAAAGTGGTACCTATTTATTATTCACATTTGCATGCTTTCGAACTGCTAGGTGAACAGGAGCTGGGATAAGTAACCGGAACTCACACTATTGTGCAGACTTCTGGTCTTGAACCTGGGCTATCAGGTTTTGAGCTGACAAGGTCAGCATCTTTAAGTGCTGGGCCATAAAACCCTTTTGCAGACTTACATTTCAGCTAATTTATCTCATCTACTTCAAACCAGCATCCAACCTCTCTTTTAGGACATCTGCATTCTTTTCCATAGGTGGAAGCAGTGGTGGGATTCAAGTGATTTAACAACCGGTTCTCTGCCCTAATGATTTCTTCCAACAACCAGTTTGGTGAACTGCTCAGAAAGTTCAGGTTCTGCCGAAGTGGTGTGAACTGGCTGAATGCCACCACTGGGTGGAAGAGATAGACATTCATGCCAAAAGCAGTGCAGGCAAAACAGTTTCATACAAATAAACATGATTGATTCCTGAGATACACAGGGCAAGATTTAGTCCAGCACTGCCTTCTGTGATGAGCCAGCCTGATAAGATGCAAATTACTGCAAAATTATTCCTTCTCACCTACAAATTGGCTAATCAAGAAAGGGGATACTAGCTATCAGCTGAGTTCAATTATTCAGAAGCTATAAAGCAGTCTTATTTTATTAAAATAAAATGTGACTCTATGTTCAACTGAAACTCCCATTTGTTCAAAGGGAGGAGCAAAATGAAGACTTATTATGCTGTAATGTGCTAGCTAGTTATTCAAACACATCCTGGTCTATTGATGGCTGATTGCAATAGCTTGATATGGCCAGAGTTGGTTAGGCTAATTTAAGATCATTTCTCTAAGTGACATTTCATTGCTATACATGGTGACTTAAAAGTAAATGGAGCTGAAATCACTGGAACTCATTTGCAAGTGTATGTTAGTTCAAATGAGAGGTTTGTTCAAGATTTTTGTAAGGCCGTGTAAATAGGACACAAAACTGCATTCTAATTGCAATAGATAGATCTGGGTTAATCCCTCAAAGATAAAGATCCTACTAACGTGGTTTCCAATAGACAATATATATAAAAATAAGATTAACAGTTAATGTATTAAATACATTAACCTTCATAAATCCAGAAATAGCAATATTTTAAAAATCCCAAAATGAAATGTATGGTGGGAAGCCACATAAAGTAAGATTTTGCAGTGTTATCATCTGGGATTATCCTGTATTAACACTGATTAAATTTGAGGACAACGATTCCTTAAACTTTTAATAAATACCTTGTCTACGTTCTATACTGAATCATACCCCAAATGCATAAGCAACATGTTCTAAAGGCAACTTTTTCACTTCAGACTTTACACTTGATAAAGAAGTGTTGCATAATTAATTAAAAAGAATAAATTGCTGCATACCATAAGACCTATTTAATTTTCCCATCTTTTACATTTTTATTCATTTTCATTATACAGAAAAAAAGATACCAACCCCCCCCACCATGAAAAAGTATAAAATAAAAACTGCTCAGATTTTAAAGAGTATTAAACATTGACAACCAATACTGATCAGCATTAATAAAGATTTTGTTCATAGTCAGAGAGCGAATACGTATTACCAATAAGACTAAATCTAGATTGCCTTTACCTTTCCATCATAACAGAATAATATTTGTTTGCCACATTCAATGCACAAAAATTCCATAGTTCTTCAAGTAGTGATATATTACAGATTTTTGGTATATAATTCAACAGTCACCTTTTAAACCATAGTCAGCAGGTATCAGACTTCATATGTTAGCATAGGTTTACATTCCTGTAGTGTTCTATAAATTCTAATTATTTACAGCATTTAGATTATTCATTGCATAATTAATTGCAACATCATAGGATTCTATTATGATTTAATTCCTGTTCTGTAACTTTACATTAATGTATCTTTACCTTCTTTTGCTCTATCAATATGACTTTTTATTTTTATTTTATTACAGTTGTTATGCTGTTAATTCTATACTGGTCTAGGATGATATAAAATTGATTTAAAAACCGTATTACTCTTCCTAAAAATTAAATTAACAGATTTAAGATTATTAGGACAAAATGAAACTATCATAGAGAAGCCATGACTCTTTTCACATGTGTGTGATACATGCAAAACCTGTTAAAAGGAGGCAGAGCTTTAATGGCTACAATTTTGATGCTGTTGACCCTTCTCCCTTTGTCACACCTGAATCAAGAAAGAGTTATTTATCTGCTGGAGGTATTAAAACCGAGGAGAGAGGCTCCTCAGGAGTGAAGCTTTAGTACCACTCTTTTGTCTTTTTTTTAAATGTCTTTCAATCATTCTTGATTCCTGAACAATTGCCTGAACAAGTTTTCAGATCTGCTTTGCCATTCCCTCCTTCTTAGCCTGAGAGAGATGGGGAGTGGCCCAAGGTCTCCCATTTATTAGCCTGGCACCTTACCCACCACACCAAATTGACAATAGGGATGAATTACACTATTCTTATGGATATCATAACCTTAGAAATCTGACTAGATGGAGCTCTGAAGGGTTTTGCTATGACACACATGGCCTGTGGACTGTCCATAAATATTTTTTTTAATCATCTACCAAGAGATTTTACAATGTAAAATTTTGTGAGCTGATCCTTAGAATTTATATGTTTAAAATATTTAACACAAAGCTCACATTCAGGATTAGTTAAAATCAATGTCAATTAGAGCAAATCAACCTCTTTCCTTAAAAGATAAAAACTAATAGCAACTTCTGTCAAATATTCTAAACTAATTGTTTTGCAAAGAGCATCCTCCAAAACCTCAGAAAAGGAACTCAGTTCAATAAATTTAATTTAAATCCCTGCGTAATGCTTCTGTAAAGCCCAGACAGCTTTTAAAAGATTGAAAGCAAAAGAATGCTCTGTCAATTCTATTTATGAGATGCATATGCCACGCCAGAGTGTATGTTACAGTTTAAAACAATATTTTTTTCTACTTTTTCTGTGTAATATTATTTTGTTCAGTCAAATTATGGTGATTTTTGTGTTTCATTACTGTACATGTCATCTGAAATAGTCTAAAATTAATAAGCTGCTTTCTCTGAGTGACAATAACACAATCAAAATTTAGAAAAATAAATGTTATTAGCATACAGTTTGGTGCAGTTACATGTGAGATTAAGATCCGGTACACAAACTCATAGAATCATAAAGCTGGAAGGGATCTTGGGGTCTTCTAATCCAGCCTCTGCATAGGAGACTTTATAGCACCCTAGTCAGATGGTTGCCCAGTGTATAATACAGTTTGTTGTAAGTTGTGAGTCAACTACTGCTATGACTTTAATGGATTAAGGAAATCATTGTGACTGTCAACTTCAATGTCCAACAGATTTAGTGCTGGCTTCACACATTCTATTTGCTTTTGCCTTACCTGGCTTCCTCCCCAACTTTTAACTGTAAATTATTATTGTTGTTATTTATTGTTTTATCATTTTAATGTTTTAATACACTGCTCAAAAAAATAAAGGGAACACAAGCAGAAGACACCCAAGATCTGAATGCATGAAATAGCCTTATTAAATACTTTGTTTGTTACATACAGTAGTTTTGTGTTCCCTTTAGTTGTTTGAGCAGTGTATAAACTACTGTATGTAAAGAACAAAGTATTTAATAAGGCTATTTCATTCATTCAGATCTCAGTTGTCTTCTGCTTGTGTTCCCTTTATTTTTTTTGAGCAGTATATCTGTAAGCCATCCAGAGTTCCCTCTAGATGAGTCACCTCTAGACATCACTCAAATCAGATAGATAGATAGATAGATAGATAGATAGATAGATAGATAGAAAGAAAGAAAAATTAAATTGGCTGATTTAATAATGTGTAAATTGACATAATAATGTAGCTTTCAAAATGTGTTTGGGGCTTCATGGCAAGTGCCAGAAACAAGAGAGTATAATTTTCATTTTCTGGTTTATTTCTAGTTCAGTATTTATTATGAATAATTATATGAGTAAAAATAAATATTCATACAGTTTATATACAGTTTAGGTGCATTTTCATCAAAAATTGAACAATTTAATATACTGCTGTTCCTTGGAATAAAAATGATTCTAAATATTATGAATAAAAAAGTTATGAAATTCTCCACAGTTAAAAATGCCCTCATATTATGAATGTTTTATCTTCAGGTATTGCCCAAAATAGATTTTTCTTAACCATTGTATCACATTTTGATTGTCCCTGATGGAACAGGAATATTCATGATGCATATATTATTGAATCCTGAATGAAATTTAACTGGGGACTCACATGCTTCAAAGCCAGGAAGGCAGTATTTGTATTTTAAGATTGTCATAATTACAAACAATTATTATAATAGAAATTGAAGTATTAAAAGCATCATGCTACTGTGTTATGTTGTTTTGCCTTGGATAAATTTATATTTCTTAGCACAAGCCAAAAGATCTGTTTCATTTGCATAACTCTGTCTTGCATTAGCATCTAGCCATCACTGCACAAATCTATAGGGACAGCTGGCACATCAGGGGAAAAAAAAGTGGCAGTAATGATGTGACTAGACAGCCTCCTTTGAGCCAGGTACAACTTTGAGTCTCCTGCTGTTGTTTGTCTGATTAAATCCAAAGCTCTCCAGCCTCTGGCTCCTGCCATCTCTTCAGAAAAAACAAAACAAGGCACCACCGTTTTAAGGTCTGAATCATATGAACTGAATTATATGACTGTATTATGTATAAGTGTTGATGCTAGTTTATCAGAGAGATTCTGGGGAGCAACAAACAAAAAACAATAATGCACTAACAACTTTGTAGTGTAACAAGATTGTAACTACTCCCAGTCCTAGAACTGCAAATTGAGCATTCCTGCCAAATCACATTGACATCAGTGCATTTATATTTTTAAAAATGTATGAAATGTCCCTCACAGTGTTTAATAGCACTATTCACATAAATCCCTAAAATAAATATACATAAATGATTCAGACAACAAGATATTTAAAAGAAGCAATATTGAGAATTTTTAAAATGCAGCTATGCATAGTTTTAAGGCCACTAAAGACCCCAGAGAATTTTGAGGATGGTTCACAAAACTCAACCAAAAGTTGTCAAACATATTTAATGTTTACTATGATAGAAGAGAGAATATGATGACATACATGGGAATTAGATTTAAATTATAAGAGGTAACAACAGTCATTGTAGCTGAGTTTAGCTAATCTTGAAGCAGCTGAACAGGGATTAAAATCCCAGTGCTGGAGTAAAAGTAAAGGAGTTCCTGCGGATTTTACTCCGCTAGTTGTAAATGACTATAGGGTGGGGTACACATCTCCATTTCAGGGCCATTGAGCCAGTACTGTCTGAAGATGTTTCTGCAGTCATGTGGCCATCATGACATTATGGAGTGCAATTACCTTCCCACTGAAGTGGTACCTATTTATATATTCATATTTGCATGCTTTCAAACTGCTAGGTTGGCAGGAGCTGTAGACTACACTGAAAATAATAGTAAAAATAATGAAAAAACATTTTGGAAAAAGGTAGTGGCCAAACACTCCTATACTGTTGCCATGATGGAAGTGCCTATGAAATCATCAGGAGTTGAACATAACTTAAGGAGGACATTACTTTTTAACCATCTTAAGTACATTTAATTCATTAAACTCAAATAAAAATAAATTAAATCACTTTTCATTTTTTGTTTTCAGACTCTGCCCAGTTTTTGATCTAGGCCCTGCCTATTCTTTATAGAGTAACCACCAATGCACTACTCAAATGCTATCTTTTAAAAAAAAGGTACATTAAATGTGTTTCTCAATTACCATTTTATTTTATTGGAAAAGGACTCAGTCAGATAGCTTTGTTTGGCGATTATAATTTTGCAATTGCTATCAAATTTGTAGAAATATTTTTCCAAATGAAAACATACTATCTTTATATTACAGGAACACCATTAAAAAAACAACAACAACCCATGATGTATTTGCCGACTGTCCTCAGTGTTTTTGTCAGTAATTTCTAGCTGACTTGTATATGCAATTTATGGGAAGATATTAATATTAAACATTAATATTAGTATTAAGGTAATATTAATATTAAGACCTTAATATTAAAATAAATAGGTGGGCAAACGAGTTTATCTTGTGATATAAACAAGCAAAGAAATCATCTGACAAAGAAATGAGCAATTCTGGTTGCAATAGGTCCATTGAGTTAATGAGGTTTTAATTATAATTATATATTTGTATTACAATAATAATCCTGCGCACACATATTTAGGATTAAGACTATAATTCTGTTTGAAGAAAGATCCAATTATACCAATGTATTCCTAATCTTATATCCATAAGTAAACATAGAGAAAATAGCTTTTCACTTTTTTTATTCTAATAGTTTGATTCTGGAAAAGCATCAGTCAAGATATTACTAGTGTGGTTAATGTAATAAATGAAAAGCAATAGGTCACAGAGGTTAAACAGATTATTTGTGTTGTGTACTGTCTGCCTAAATGTTAACTATCTATGCCAAAGTTCACAGAAACTTTGTAGAATCTTAAGATTCATTATATTCAGGCTGCCCACTCAAATCCTTTCAACTGTTTTCTTTCGCTAGGATAAAAGTGAATTGATGATAGATGAATTTTGTTGTGGACTAGTGCTATGATCTTTGTGGGGAAAGATCAAAGATTAATTAAAATGATTATCCATGGATACTATGAAATGTTCCTGAATACTTTTTGGTGCTTTTCCAAGTAATATGATTTCTAGATCGGATCCCTTGCTAAGGGATAAGAAGATGGGAAGGCTATTATTCATGAACATTCACTGTGGATAAAGGGGGTTTGGAAAGCTCCTTGACTTAGTGATGAATTCTGGTTAATAAAGTATAATGATAAGACAATTAGCATGTATGATTTCATTTGCTAATTTATGGTAGTTGACACAAAGAAGATTTACATTTTATAAGATAGTTGTATCTTAAATTTATAATGCACTAAATGTGAAATTAAAGATTGGGTTAGTTTTATTTTGGAGATTTTGCCTTTCTGGAGTATTATTTCTCTCTAAAACAAACAGAAAATAATTATTCAATCATTCGTTCATTCTTAAGAAAGGAAAGCCATTGGAATAATTTTGATTACCATTTGAGACTTGAGACCTAGTTCTAGGCTGGGGAACCAAACCAATTGCTTGCTCCAGTTTTGAGCAATCACTTTTTTTTAAGTTTTAGACCTCCATTCACAAGAGTACTTGGGTGGAACACAAAGTGGCCAAAATACTGCAGCAAGTTAAAACATATAAAACAGCACAATTATATAATTTTACATTAGAATAAAATAAAATAAAATAATTATTTTGTCAGCCTTACAAAAATCAGAATAAAATAATTTATCAGTTTGAGTTAGATACAAAAGGATTTTAAAAGGCCATTGTGGAGGGGAGCCAATGAACTGAAAGTTTAGGAACTTTTCCATGTAAAACTTACCATAAAATTATCAAGAAAATGTTTTAAGAGTAAAGCCAACCATTTCTCAGATAGAGTCATACTTTCATACTAAAAAAGCTTCCAAAGGAGAGTTAATCAACTAGTTGTAGCAGCTTTAAATGTGAAGTTAGATCACATGGTTTGTTTGCACTCATCCACACTATTTAACCTTTTGAATGCTTGCCACAGACATGTGCATCAACTATATAAGAGCAATCACAAATTCATATTTTGTTCTAGCTGCCATCTGGGAAGAATCCCTAAAGGGAGATGGAACAGCCCCTCTTTTTGCCTTGCTTCACTGAGCTCTTAATGCTAACTGGGATCCTAGAAATGTATGTGTTTTGAAATCATGTCTTGCTGTTCCACGAGGTTGCATAGGATGGGGAGGCTTTAGGTCCTTTCTTTGAAGCAATGTTAACTAACAGGACCTACTAGAAGTGTGTTGTGGTCTGTCAGCAGCCCGCGGAGCTAGCAGCGGAGTTGGACAGTGAGGAGGCTGGGGAGGACCATGGGCCAGTCCTGGAATCTGGGGAAGGCCTGGACAAGGGCTCTGCATTAGAGGCAGAGATGAGGCTAGGGCCATCTGGGTGTAATGCACGGACTCCCGAGCCTCCAGACTCGGACAGCAGAGATGCAGAGGAACAAGAAGAGCCTGTTCCTAGTGCACACATGCATAGAGCTGCCAGAAGGCAAGAGCAGCTAAAGTAAAAAGGACAACTCGGGAGTAAGGCCAGGAGATGATTGGCCCCTCCCATAAGGCTTAAAAGAGCAGCAAAGGCTCTTAGGCTCTTTGTAGGAAAGCAATATTGCTAAATCTGTTTCCAGTCGGCGTCTCTTGTTTCTGAACTTCATGGGGCTTTGCCAAGGTCGGTCTTTGGCAGGGTGCCAAAGAAGATAAAGGTTTGTGATAAGCTGAAAGACTTTTTCTGAAGGACTTGTTTTGGAATTAATTTGGACTAAGCTGGGAAGTAATTCCCAGCTGTTATAATAAAATAGGTTTAAGACTAATCGTGTCTGGTAATGCCTAATTGAGCCTAGGTCACAACAAAGTGCCTTCTCTGTTGCTTTGCTTATTATGAACTGATCCTGTTAACCTTTTATAGAATGACAAAGATCTGATCCATGCATTGGACCAAGATGATAGATAATTCTGTTCTGCTATGTTCTGTTCTGTTCTACTATTTGCTATATTCAGTCTTCAATATGCATTGATCATGCTTCATTTTTTAGTTTAATAGTGTATCCTTTTACTTTTCTTTTCTTTTTAAATATTGATGTATTCCAACCAGAATCTGAAATTATATTTATATTTACAGGGGTTTTTTTATATTGCATGTAAGCCATTATTCTGAAACAGTATAAATATTCTATTAAAGACATTTTTTTAAAAAAAAGACTATAACTGCTTTCTTGCTACTAGTGAAAACTCTTCTCTAACAAATACTTCTGTGAGTCATTAAAAAAAATCCACATAGGGCAAGCAGTAGGATTAATTAATTAATTCTATTTATATCCTGCCTTTCCACCCAAAAGACATTCAAGCTGGGGAGAGGAGTAATTTATGGTAAAAAATTCAAAGACCACCAAAGGACTGAGAGAATGAAATTCATTGTGATGAGCTAGAACTAACACCTAACAACGGGTTGCCCCTAACACAAATAAAGATTAGAAAAGAATAACTCTCTCTGTTTTAGTTATTTTGAAGATAGATTATTCAAGAAAGAAATGTGTGCTTTGATAATCTCTAACTTCTTTTCAAAATGCAACTGCTACTACTCCCTGTTCATATTTGTTTTAAATTATATAATCTCACATTTTCCATTGATTAAATCTAGCAGGTAGATGTTATACTCTTCAATTCTACTCAGAATTGATGTTCATAAATACTACATCAAAAATGAATCAAGAGGGAAACGGTTGGTGTACAGGAATTTAGTTTTGGCATTCAGAACCTGACATGATTACTAAGACAGTAAAAACCATGAGAAAGATTCAGAACAGTCCCAGTTTGACAATCTTGATTTTAAAAAGGGGCAGTGAAAATTGTGGTCAGGCTTTTAAGAGTCTGTTAATCCAGGCGGTCCTCAATTTACAACTGTTCATTTAGTGACTGCTCAAAGTTACAATGGCACTGAAAAAAGTGACTTACGACTTTTTTTCACATTTAAGACTGTTGCAGCATCCTCATAGTCACATGATCAAAATTCAGAAACTTGGCATCTCATTCATATTAATGACTGTTGCAGTGTTCCTGGTTCATGTGATTACCTTTTGTGACCTTTTAACAAGCAAAGTCAATGGAGAAACTAGATTCACATAACAATCATGTTACAAACTTAACAAGTGCAGTGATTCACTTAACAACTGAGACAAGAAAGGTCGTAAAATGGGGCAAAACTCACTTAACAAATCTCTAATTTAGCAACATCAATTGTGGTGATAAATTGAGGACTACCTGTTTTACCCTAAGAATGACATAATAATGCTAAAATTACTGTCTTTTTCTTCTACCTTTTTCAATAACTAAAATTCATCAGATACATTTATCCGACAACCTTGGCTACTCTTTATTCTTTTGTAGAATTTATCCTAGCAAACTATAAAATGTGAGGGGGGAGGGGTGGAGAGAGAGCGGGAGAGAGAGAGAGATAAAGAGGGGGAGAGAGGGGGAAAATATGATTATGGAATAAAAGCCACAACATACTGTAGAGTAGAGTAGTACTGTAGAGTAAAAATAGTTGTCGTCTTCTGTTTGCAAATCAAATGTATAGCAGTTAAGGTTCTGGACTAGATTGGAAGAAACCCTGACACAGTCCAGTCAGTGTCAGCTCTGGGAGAAGTTGATTGAAAAACAAGAACCCTCATCACATCATGGATTGATTGATTGATTAACTTTACTATAAGAATTAGTGACCATAGTGCAATAACAAGTGTATGCTGCAACTAAATGAGACAAATGCCAAGAAGAACAACAAGGTACCTAGTTTTCATTGAAAGCAATGTTAATGTCTGATTAACAACATATTCTTATAGATACATCATTGTGGAATAGGATTCTCTACATTCACCGAAAAGCATATTAAATGACATCCTTCAATGAATTGTAGGAAGCTAGATACAATGAATTGTATCTAGAAGCCTATTGCTTCTTTGGGAAAAATTATATGTGACTAATTTCGAAAGAATATTTCTGAGATATATAGAATTGTGTTAAAGGTATCAATTTATTTTGGTTTGATAATAATAAGGATGGATGCTTAAGGGATTAATGGGTATGCATAATTGTGATTATCAATGTTGCATAAATCTATAATAAATTGCGAATTAATCCATTAACTTCTTGTTTTCAGTTTTCTTAACTCCCAAATATTGGTTCACTTAGTTACTTAATAACCTTGGATCAGATTTTAATAGTGTTGGGTGAGAAATACTCAGAGCTAATCTGTACAGGGCTTTTTAAAGGGTAGAAACTAATCATACTGCATAAATAGCAAACAGAAAAGAATTATTAAGTGTAATTTCAGAATTGCATGCTAAATTGAGGGTTATTTACTCAAGTTCTCTTAACCTTATAGCACTCGAACCTTTAAAGGTCCTTCAAAATATGATGGTTGATAAGAGGTAAACTGTGAGTGGATGATGGTGGCATCTTTCCTACCCAGGGAACTCTTGTGAGGATTCTGTTTATGGGCTGTTTTGAACTAGTTGAAGTTTGTATAGAAAAAGCCCATACAATTTACCCGGCATGCCCAATTGTGGGAGGCTGCAGTAAGAGGTCACTGCAGTGAACTGGGATCTGGTAATCTTAGGAGTCTCAACTGTGATTATTTAAAGTGCTACCAAGGGAGCGATACAGAAGGGGATTAATCGAAATACCGGTATTGGTCATAATGTTGTTCGGAGAGGTAGGGAGGAAAGGCCTCCATGCAGTGAAACAGCAAGCGTAGAGGTTTTTACATGAACAATTTGCACAGTGCCATGCAGTTAAAGGCATTAAGATTTACCAAGTGGAGACTCTGCATGGAGTTTGATATGGTAACTGGATATATGGAAAATATATAAAAGGCAGGATTAAAATAATGACATAGAATTGTGCCCTTCATCCATGTCTGCAATGTTGACAGACTCTATTTGCCAAGGAAAGTAGGTAGATGTGGAATGTTGCAAGCATACTATACAGTTGAGGAAATAAAAAAGGGCGTTGAAATAATATCCGAAGGATAGTGAAGAAGATGCACTGAAGCTACTGTACTAGGAAAGCTTACTGAGTAGTGGAGAGACAAAACTGGTCTACAAGAAAGACCAAATAAAGAATAGAAAAGAGACATGGCAAGAAAAATTATTACATAAAAATAGCAGGCAAAGAAGATAACAACATGATCTGGCAATGGCTATGAAATAGAAAATTGAAGAAAAAGACAGAAGGGCTAATACTGACTGCACGAGAAAAGTCCTAAGAACAAATGTATACAAATCCAGAATTGAGAAGATAGCAACAGACAGCAAATGCAAAGAAGCCGAAGAAACAGTGGACCACCTACTTAGGTGCTGCAAACAATGGCATGACAAAGTAGCAACAATGGTGCATTGGAAAATCTGCAAGAAATGCTATTTGCCTGCAAACAAGAATCGGTAGGACTACAAAATAGACAAAGTAGTAGAGAATGAAGAAGCTAAAATGTTCTGGAACTTTAGAACAGACTAAACAGACAAGACTTGCCACCTGCCTTGGCCCAAACACTGTTGATAAGAAAGATGAAAAGGTCTGGATAGTGGGTGTAGCAGTATTTGGAGATAGTAGAATAAAAGAGAAAGAATTGGAAAAAAATTAAAAATAAGTACAAAGACCTATAAATAGAAATAGATCAATTGTAGCAAAATAAAGCAAAGATGAATGATAATGATAATAGTCTCTATTATGAATCCACCTTGGGTGCAACTCCAAAACTTCTGGAGCACCAACTGAACAGCAGTGGCATTGACAAAAATCACCATCCATCAATTGCAAAACTTACATCTTGTGATGTTACCTTTTATACTACGAAATAACAAGGAAGGACTTGATTGTGGATAAAAAAATGCCAAATCCAGTTTAAACATCTGGCTGAATATGCAAAGAACCATAACGACAACAATAACAACATTACATTACATTATATATACCGTATTTTTCTGAATATAAGACGCACAGGAGTATAAGACGCACCTACCTTTTTTAGTGAGGAAAATAAGAAAAAGAAATCTCCCTCTGCCTCTGAGCAAATTTGCCTCCTTGCAGCAAACAGCAAACAGCATGCTTTACTTTCATTTTCCTTTTCAGCATAGCTTGATTAGCACAAGGAAAAAAAAAATCTGCTCCAGCAATTTACCTCTTTGCAGCAAGCAGCAGA
>JANHZT010005380.1:93646-104661 GCA_032468215.1 Stegonotus admiraltiensis
TTATCAGATTTTAGTAATAATTTGTGTCTGGAACTCTGCACTTTGATATGGCCCAAGGGCTAATCAATAAAGTAAACGAAACTAAAACAAATTTCATAAAATCTAGATGTGTCTAATTAAGCCATTAAATTTGATCGTCTGCCCAGTGCAGCAGGAGTGGGTTCTACCTACCTTTACTACTGGTTCGCAATGGGGCCTCACGCATGCACGCCTGCTCTTCTGCACAAGCGCAGAAGCTTCTGCACATGCGCAGAAGCATTTTGATGACATCAGGGTCAGTGGGTGGAGCCACCCACTGGTTTTACTACCGGTTAGAACCGGTGTAAACCAGGGGCAACCCACTGCAGTGCAGGGATACAAATCAGATCAATCAAACTGGTCTTGCTATTTGAAGCAGATTCAGCTGGAATCTTCTTTTCTATAATCCGTTGGTTCTTGTTCTGGACTGCAGAATGATGGAGAATCAGATTTAACCTTCTGTATGTTATTGTTCTACTATTTAGAATTGTATAATAATCTCCAACCCACGTCATCTCCTTTTCTCATGGCTAAATATTCCCAGTTCCGTCAGTATAATTTCACGGTTCTTAAATTTCTACATCTTAATTATCTTTTTTTATAAGTTTTTTTCTAAGAAAGTATGAGTGTATATGAAGTTTTCCTGAAAGTGCGTTTATTATTGTAAATGGTATGATAAATACCATTTATATAGTAAAGGGAATATCTAAAACTTGTTAGAGTTCAAAAATTCTGACACAAAAGAAAATTTTACTTTAAAGGTTCTTGTTTTGTAAGCTTGTATATGTATGCATTTTGATGCTTTATTTAATTTTCTATACATAAATTTAACCTTTCTCTCTGTCTCCTTCTTTCCTTCTCTCTCTCTCTCTCTCTGAACTTTATGCATACAGACATACACACAAGTATATGCCCACTAAGACTCAAACATAAGAAGGAGAGTGATTGAAAGTTCCTTTCCTGGAAGAGAAGGATGGTAGACCACATCAATACAAGAATTGTCCAATAGAAGGCTGTGGTACCCTGCAGTCCAGACTAAATAACTTGCAAACAAAATATATTTTGTTTAAATAAAAACCATTTTAGACTTTAGTCATAAACACAAGAAAAGAGGAATTTGAAACAAGAAGTGCAGATATGATGTATGTGTCAAATAACCATTGATTATGGCAACCCTTTTTGGAAGTCTGGGATTTATAATTCAAAACATCTGGAAGGCATTGGGGATCTTTAGGACTTTCTGTTTTAGGAGTTTCCTGATTATATGATGATGAAAGAGGGCTAAGAGTAGTTTATGCCACTGTGGACTTGAAAGATCCATTTTTTAGCCATGGCGTACTCAGTTTAGAACTAATGCAAAAAAATTGGGAAAGGTTCGATTAATGGGCTAAAAACACATGAACAGAAGTACATGGTTCTTGATCTACTACATATGGCAGAATCGCCTTTGAAGTAGGACTGTGCCACATTTTACATTTAACTTTAAATACTTAGCCTGACTTACTTCCAATACGTATATATTTTATTGTCATCAATTATTATTTTTAAATGAAAAATTAAAAACAACAGCCTCTTCTAGACATTTACTTTGGAAAGTCTTCCTTTTTGTGCACACGTTTCTCTCCTTCCCCAATAACAGTTCCTATATCTATATCCAACAGCAAGCTGCAGATTTCCTACAACTATCTCTCTTTCACCAAGGAGAGATTACTTTGAAGTTTTATATCATTCTATAAATAGAGCTCAGTTCAGTGGTGGGTTATTCCCGGTTCTGTCCGGTTCTTGTGAACCAGTAGTAAAAGCGGCGGGAGGCTCCACCCACCTGCCCGGATGTCATAATGGACACTCTCTGCATGCGCAGAAACTTCGCATGCACTAGAAGCACACACCCTCCCATGGTGAACTGATAGTAAAGGTAAATAAAACCCATCCCTGGCTCAGTTGGCCTGATACAATTTCCCATTTGTGATTTTCATTTAATAAAATATACAGGCACATTGCCTTTAAATCAGGGGTGAAATCCAGCAGGTTCTGGAGAACCGGTAGTGGATATTTTGAGCAGTTCGGAGAACCGGCAGCAGAAATTTTTGAGTAGTTTGGAGAACCAGCAAATACCATGTCTGGCTGGCCCCAGAGTGGGGTGGGAATGGAGATTTTGCAGTATCCTTCCCCAGGAGTGGGGTGGGAATGGAGATTTTGCAGTATCTTCCCCTGCCACGCCTATCAAACCACACCATGCCCAGCAAACCACACCACGCCCACCAAGCCACACCCACAGAACCAGTAGTAAAAAAATTTGGATTTCACCACTGCTTTAAATGTATATTCTACAGGACAGCAATTATTGGGAAGAGCTGTTTGTATTTTAAAAAGCATGAGGTTGAAACAAGCAGGTAAGTGGTGGCATTCAAATTTTTTCCCTACCAGTTCTGTGGCTGTGACTTGGTGGGGTCCTGTGACTGAGTGGGTGTGACCAACTCGATGTCACTCATGGCCATGACCACTCAGTCACATGACCCTCCCACCAAGCCATGCCCACAGAATCCGGTAGGAAAAAATGTGTGTATGAGCAGCAGAAGGGCTCATAGTGAATGCTGTGGCAGAGAGAAGCTGAACTTTTCTCCCTCCATTCACAGCAGAGCTGCTGCTCCCTTTATGGTCCCCCTCGGCGCCCTCCCTCCTGGGGTCAAAGTACCTTAAAGGGACAGGCTGCAGCAGCTCCACTGTGAATGGAGGAAGAAAAGTTAGGATTCTCTCTATTGCAGCATTTAATGTTGAATGGGACAAGCTGCCGGAAGGGGTGAGTGAGCAGCCAGAAGGGGTGAACGGTGACCAGGTGAGTGGGCAGGCATGGGTGGGGCCAACCAGGGTGGTTTTTACCAGTTCGGCAACTGATTCAAATCATCCCTACCGATTTGCCCGAGCTGGTCCAAGCGGGTTGAATTCCACTCCTGGTGCAGTATACTGTATGTATATATGTATGCATATATGAATACATATGTATATACATAAATATATGAATACCCTTCCTAGTGTCTTAATAGTGTCTTAATGTAGCAAATCTCAGAGGTTTTGGCTTATAGCAATAGCAATAACAGTTAGACTTGTATACTGCTTCACAGTGCTTTACAGCCCTCTCTTAGTAGTTTACAGAGTCAGCATATTGCCCCCAAAAATCTTGGTCCTTATTTGGAAGGCTGGAAGGCTGAATCAACCTTGAGCCTGGTGAGATTTGAGCTGCCAAATTGCAGGCAGTCAGCAGTCAGCAGAAGTTGCCTGCAGTACTACACTATAACCACCGCACCACTGAAGCTTATATTACATTATCACACCATGTCCTTTGTTATTCCACTGAAGATTATTGTTATTCCACTCTGGGCACTACCACAACAGAGAATTTTTTTCTAGCATTTGTCTTTTACATTATTATTTAATTTATTATTTGAACACTTTTGCTCTTCTTAAGTACTTAAACACCTAGGAAAGAGGCTCAGTTTGATCTGCCACATTTTCCCAAATGAGACACCCTCCATATCAAACTTAATTTTGATATGTTAAACAAGAGTTTCTAGTTTTATAGTCTCAAAAAATGAAAAACAATAATAGGCTCTTTGCCCAAGAAACCTGAACTTTTATTGCACCTTAACAAAAACTAATCTAATTAACAGTACCTCAACATCCAGATCAATTCCAAAATAAATTCCTCTAGGATCAATAAGAATGATTCTCAGTAAAGACTGTAACCTTAGGATCACATATAAAAGTAAAAACCTGATTGAATGTCTGAGAAGATATGCATAACTTATCTACTGGATATCTACCATACTCCATTTTTAACTGGTGTGAACTATATACATTGGGGCTTCAGCATCATAACAGCCTTTCTTCTAATCCGAAAGGGGTGGGGGGGAGAGATTTCAACTGGCTTGAACTTTTTTTTTAGTATTTTTGTTATTTTAATATAGCTACTACTTTTCTTTTATCACCTTACAATTGGAAAACTGTTTTTTTCCTCAACTAATGCATCAGCAAAGCTACTTGATTTCAGTACTAAATATTTCAGTACTGTATATTTTTTGTAAAGAAAAGCTGTGCAATATATCCCCTAAAGCAGCAGACATTTTCTAGGAGAACACATTCTAAAAACTCTACATTTTCTAAAAGGAGCGTTTTCTTGCTCCTATAATTGGAATTCTTTTATATATAAATTGTACCAATTTTACAAATTGCTGCTAGCTTTCAATGCAATTTGTACAGTGTGTTTCACAAAAACATAATAGGGTTACCATATGACCTCTGGACTTGTTTTAATATTTATGTTTATTTACCTTAGTGAGACATTGGATAATGAGAAGCAAATTATTGTAATTTCCTGTGTTGTTTATACATCTCGAAGCAAAGGATAATGTGAGCATGTATTGGTCTTCTTCAGATATAAAAATAAACTGTAATTTACATTTAAAAACACTAGAGTCTGTCAGTTCTCCTAAAGCCACATATAAAATACAACAGTAATAATAAAATGTCAAGGAAGTATAATAATTGGATTGCAGAACATTTTCTGTTCAGAATTCTAGCCTTCTCATATTTTCTTACCCTCTTTCACAACATTTAGTCAGCTAATAATATAGCAGGTATTTCATATTTTCTAAAAATATGCTGACCTAGTATATTATGTACTCCTACATCTTCCCCCAAATTTGCCGATACTTCCTTCTCATGTTTGATATTAACTGTTTCAGCCAATCAAGAAATAACATTAATGCCGAGAATATCAAAAGAAAAGAGATGCAGAATTAAAAGTGAATACAATTCACTTTTAAACCTGAATACAATTAATAGCTGAGAGGGTGGTCTCTTCCATGTAACCCTAAAAGGGGGGGGGGAGTACATTAAGAAGAAAGGTTCTTGCCAATATTTTGCATGCTGTGTTGTTTTTCTATTTTCAGACAGTGCTTAAATCATTTAAAAATATGATCCTCCCATCTCCTGTCTGTGAAGCAATTTATTCTTCTGACTTAATGTGTTGTTTCTGTAGAATACAAAGTGGATTAACTTTCATCGTCTCTGATTAACATTAATTCTGGTGCTCTTGTACAGATACCTTTACAAAGTAATTATATGACATCTAGCCCATCCATAGGCAAATAGCTAGATTGCTCAGCTGCTTCCTTCTCATTTAATTTGTAGTTATACCATCTATGGAGAAGGTAGCACTGAAGGACTTTGTCCATTCCTATCTGTTTGGCACCTTGAATATGGCAATTCATCCAGCATTCCTGTCACTGGAACTCCTGTTCTCTTTTTACCTTAAGCATACAGTGGCGATATCTCTGATAAATATATCATCTCAGATATTAGGAACTTGAGAAGAACAGTTCATGTCTTAAAGTTCCTTGTGTCTAGGGAGCTGGGATATTCAGTCTTGAATAGCAGCTACAACAAAAATGTTCTTCCTCATTCTTGTTTACTGTGTTCATGACAGTTTAAGAAGAATTATATTTTCTTAGCTATGGATGCTAAGCAGTATATCCTGTGATCTGTAGAATATTATTGCTGCAAGATTTGTAAACTAAACAAATATTTATTAGTCCCACTTCTCAAAGCTCATGCAACAACCCCAGTAAATATATTTAGAAAAGCTGTCATAAACAGCTTTTTTGGCTGTTTTCATGTCATTAGTCTGGATCAATAGACACCAGATATAGCAATGCTAGACAAGGAACTTATGCCACAAATGTTGCCCTGATAGAAAAAAACATTTATGCCACAAACATTAGCATTTTCCATACCTTTGGTGACATCAGAACAGTTAAATTGATAAAGGTTGCCAGCATGACAACAGGTTTTGGAGGATTATTTTTAGGCTCAGGAAGAAAAGCAACACAAACAAAAACAGTCTTTGTATTGTTTTCTGCTACACTGAAACTCAAAAGTGAAATACTGGCCAGGCATTCACACACACACACACACACACACACACACACACACACACACACCGTCACCACCACCACCACCACCACCAAAGGGACAAAGAAGAATTCTGTGTGCAGTGATGAAGTTAGGAGGACAGAAATGCTCTTAGCAAAAGCCATCCCTTCCCTAATTAAATATTTGCACATCTTTAACTCTCAGCCACTGGCTTTAGTCATGCTACTTGAAAAGAAGGAATGCTCTACAAGGACCTAGATAAGCATTCAGCATAAAGATCTTTAGATGTGGTTAGAAGTTACCACCATGACAATATTCATTCTGTATCTGGGGTCCAGAAGTATTTTTCAATGACTCTAATCATCAACAGCTATTGTTTCTGTCTTCTCCAGTCAAAAGAGATATTATTGGTAACAAAGCATATGGTTTCTATGGCAGAAACTCTTTCAGAATTGAGCCCTGGTGGCACAATAGTTATGCAGTATTGCAGGCAAATTTTGCCCACAGCCTGGAGTTTGATCTGATGGGGCTCAAGGTTGACTCAGCCTTCTTCAGAGTTCAGTAAAATGAGGATCCAGATAGTTGGGAGCAATATGCTGACATTGTAAATGAACCAGAAAGTACTGTAAAGCACTATGGGGCAGTATATAAGTGTAAGTTCTATTGCTATTTTATTAACTTCATGTTTTATGATTTTGATTCTCCTTAGCTTTTAATGGTTTTCAAACAGCTCTTAATCTTTATTTTTTTCTTGGTGCATTTTAAAAACTGCATGTTTCAAGATATTTATTGCTTCCCTATTCTATAGGACCAAAAAAAGTGATGTGTAATTTAAAAAAATCTATTATTCAATATATATTTTATCTATTACCTTTTATTTATCAATAAGTTGCCATTTACTCTCATCCTTAGGGAATGGAGAATATTAGTAATGTATATAACTTTAATTAAGCAAATAGAATACATAGTCTACCCTACATGCTTTATAAAACATAGAGCAAATTGTCTGTAAATTATTATACTTGTAATATATAAAAACGAAGTGAAAGTTGATAGAAGTGCATTTTATGATGAAAGAACATTCTTTTAGCTTTATTGTGAGAAGAATGTTTTGATTAACATAAAAGTGACTGTTCAAAAACAAGCTTTTAAAAAAAAATTGTGTTACTGGGAATATATAAATCTAAAGCAAACATAAACAGAATACCTTGAAGATGATATACACTATAAATCTGCATTAGATTTATTTCAAAATCAAAGTATATTTATGATAAATATTTGAACTGAAAAAGGAGTGTTGTAGTTTCAAAATTACACTTAAAGATTAAAAAATATGATGTTTCATTTTAGGACGAAAACAAAATTTAAAAATCCAGATATATTATTTCTCTACAGATTTGCACCTGTTCACTCAAATAAGCTTTAATTCATTTATTTGTCCTAAACAGATCCCAAAAATAATATTCAAATTTATAAATCATTGGATTCTGTCTGTCAGTAAATGAAGCTTTGAGTATACTATGCTCAGTGTGTAAGTTTGCATGGCCAATAATCATTTCTAGCTCTGGGGTTTTTTTTTTGTTTTTTTGCCAGTTTTGTATTTCTGGGAAGACACACGCTGAAGTATTACTTATTTTTTTGGATCAAACAGTTTCTCACCTAGTACATACTATTTATACAATTTGTCTAGGCAGGTGCTTCTGTTAAGCTATCTGGGTTCACAACATGAGTTTGTCAATAGTTATTACCAAGAAGAAGTAAAGCATGGCAGATGGTCTCAAATGGAGATTATCCAAGCCAGAAAGTAACTTGAAAGAGCTCTGGGTTTCCATGACAGTGAAATTTTCCATCATAATGGAATGGAATGGAATGTACTCATATGCTGGCCAAAGTGACTTTTGCTAGGAAAACTTACAACATTATAAAGCAAAAGTGGTGAAAAACTTGATCGCCACCAATTCACCAAATTCTATACTTAAGGCAAGGCCTACAAGAATAAAAGGGCAAACTTGTGAAAGATGAGTTTGCCTTGTTATTCTTGTAGGCCTTGTCTTAAGTATAGACATTCAGTTCCAATTGATCTGGGTAGCTTTCTGAGTGGCAATATGGCTAGTGAAGAACAGGAGGGCATAAATAATTGGTCAATTAGAAAGAAATTTCAGTGATATTTATTTGATACTACTCTACTGCAGTTCAGGAAATATGTCTGAAATTGTATATTTGCTCCTTTCTTTATGTTTTTATGGTATTTAATTCTTACTATGTTCACCTAGAGCCATTGGTTTACCTAGAGGGATTGGTTGACATATGCAACAATTGAATCTACCAGTGCCCTGTTGAACATGAAAGAGTTACACATGACTGAATGTAAAGGATCCTCAAATTAACAAACCCTATAAAGCACTCCTTTCCAAATCAAAAGTTGCAATTCTCAAAATAGGATCTTGCCTACAAACTCTACCTGTCTGCATTAGAAAGTTTTGACAGGGGTGATCAACCTGGAATTCACTTTTGTTTTTGAGTTAGATATTGTTCTCATTTTATTCCTGAAGGAGGTCTGCATTTTCAAAGAATGCAACCTCAGGAAGAAAACAGTTAAACCTATTTTGCATCTGACTTTGAGGGAGAATCTGCTGATTCACTCTAAAACTCTTTTGTATTATTCCAGCAGTTGCTTTAAGGTAGCAAGCTTATTGCCTTCCTTTGCACAATGCACTCACTCTCCTGTGGCCAGTCTCTCTTTTGCTGCTTCTGGGCCTCAAGGTGAAAAATTAAAGTCAGCACTGCAAGCTCAGCATTGACTTTATTTCATCTCTTATGTTTTCCATAGCAGAGCCAGTTGTAAAGGCCGGATCCTCTTGCATTTACGAAATCTGAACAAAGCCTGGGGAAGATGAAAGGAAAAAGTGTTTGTACCAGCTTGTACAAACTGTGCTCTTATCACAGTAGATTCTTTGCCCAAAGGGGAAAAAAAAGATATGTGCTCTCATATTTTGGAGGAGGGAGTAAAATGCAATGGAGAATGACAAATACTACAATTCAGAGAAAGGGTTTGTCATATGATACGCATAATCGGTTCCGTTCTCCATCTCAAAAGAAATGTGTAGCGCTCTTGTTAGAGGTGTTATTTGTGGTTCTGCATGTTAGAAAGCGGGGCAGATTTTGAAATATCAGGGATGTAATTTTGAGTGCCCAAAGGAAATTTTAGTGGGTTATTTTTTTGGTCATGATGGGGAGAAGGAAAGGAATGCTACTCCACTGCTTTTAATGGACACTGTTCCAAAACTGGAGGAGAGAGGATTAAAAGTTCAACTACTATAAGACTGCATCTTTTAATTCACAGTCAGTTTGGCCTAGTACAAGGGTGGGCAGCTGTGGCCCTTTTACAACCTGTGGACTTCAACTCCCAGAATTCCTGCGACAGCCAACTGTCTTAATTAGCTAGTAATCAAATTAACAGGATTTTTTGTTTCTAACTAAAGGAGTGTAGGACTGAGATTTTAACTGGTATCTAGTTAACTGGTATCTAATTTCAATTCTTAGTAAACAGAGTATCTGGAAATTCTGAAAATTGTTGTCACTCCTGGGAAGTCAAATGGAATCGTTTAGTTTACATAAAATTACATTTTAATTATGTACTATTACATACTATTAGCAATAGCAATAGTACTTAGACTTATTTACCACTTTACAGTGCTTTTACAGCCCTCTCTAAGTGGTTTACAGAGTCAACATATTGCTCCCAACAATTTGGGCCCTCATTTTAACCACCTCAGAAGGATGGAAGGCTGAGTCAACCTTGAGCCTGGTGAGATTTGAACTGCCAAATTGCAGGCAGCTGGCAGTCAATAGAAATAGCCTGTGGTACTGCACACTAACCACTGCACCACCGTGGCTCATATAATATTGCAAAGATAAAAAAAAAGAAGTTGAGATCCATTGTGTTGTATTAAAAAGGAGTGGAAATGGATGTTTGTCAAACTTTTTTTTTTACTATTATGTTGCAAGTTAGCATTTCAACCAGAAAATGAAAGTAAAAATTGGGTGGATGGGTTAACATTTCTTCCTTCTCAAACTTAAGCAGATGTTGGATTTAGGAATGCATAAAGTTACAGTTTTGTTTGTTTTAGATTTGTTTTGAAGTCAGAACAAAGCATGCTCTTACCTGAGAAAAACCTGGCTATTTTGAGTGATGCCATTTCAAGGGGTCTGTTCAAAGAAAACAACTGAAAATAGGACTTCCCTGTCTCAAAATGGGCTTTTCCAATTGTTACAAATATGAAACAAAAAGTGCAAGTTCAGACTGAAATTGGGACAAAAACAATGGAGCCACTGAGTTTTGTTTTGACATAATCCAGCCAATATTGAATTGTATTGATGCAATGTTTCAACTGAAAGATAGTTCATTTTGAGCTCAGAACAGATATTTCCCATTTTGTGCAGAATGCTATACAAAATGGGTAACAGATGAAAAACAAAATAATTGGTCCATTTGTTGAAGAAAAACAACATATTCAAAAGTAATATGAAATATAAAGATTAATCATACAAATACGAATTAATCTATGAAGAGAGAAGAGATAATTTTACAGATATTTATTAGCTTCAAGATGTTTTTCATCCTATCCATGAACAGGAAAATGCTCAGTTTCTATAAAGTTTTCTTGTTGCATTGTGTATTATTTTGTTTAGAAAATCTTAAATAGCACATCATACGCATTAGGATCAGGAAATGTTAGTACAGATATATCTAGCATTAGTCACTGAATAAAACTTTCAAAGCTATAACAAACATAGTGCCCATAATATTAAATATTTTTTTCTGATATTAATATCAGAAGTACTGATACTGTGTATTTGCAGTACAGCACAATACAGAAGTTATTGATATACTGTTAAATATTACGTATTGTTCTGAGTAGCATAGTAGCCTAGAAGTAGATCTCTCACCTCACAATCTGAAGGCTGTGAGCTTGATCCTAAGTAGTGGCAGGGGGTTGGACTAGAAGACCTCCAAGGTCCCTTCCAACTCTGTTTATTCTATTCTATTCTATTCTATTCTATTC
>JANHZT010005381.1:9550-20636 GCA_032468215.1 Stegonotus admiraltiensis
CCCCGCTCGGCTCCGCCCTCCCCGGGAGAAGCCCCCCCCCCGCCTCCCTCCTTCCTTCCCGTCCACTGTGTCAGTCGTGGCCATGCTAAGCGGAGGGCCGCCTCCTCTCTGAGCGCGAGCCACGCCCTCCGCTGATGCGGCTCGAGCCTCGCACAAACATTGAGGCCACGTGGGGAGCGGAGTATGTGTGGGGGGCGGGGGCCGGTTTGTTCCTTAAAGGGCCGGAAGCTGATAACCGAGTTCCCTGGGAAAGCGATGCGTTTTTGCCTGGTCGGATCTTCCCCTTCGATCCTCTTATGTTGGAGGGGAGGGTTGCTCGTCGTCTGAGAAATTCTTTGTTTTGTTCCTTTCCGTATAGAGCAGAGGTCTTTAAACAGCTGGCTGGAGAATTCTGGGAGTTGAAGTCCACAAGTCTTAAAGCGGCCAAGTTTGGGGGGCCCTGATGTGGAGAAATATTACTGAATTCCGTGGCACAAGGAAAGGAAGGAAGGAAGATCCATTCAGTACAGTTTTATTGTGGGAAAGGAAAATGAAGACATGAGGTCTTAATTAAGTGTATTCATTCCTAAGCAGAAAATAAGGCCTCGACTTAATAATGCACTGCAATAACTATATGTACTTGGCTCGTTCCACTGTCTGCTTACAAAAACAATCATGTATATTATATGCTTAAGTGCAATAGCCTGGAGAGTTGCTGCCCTGAAAAATACATATTACCTCATCGTCTCAGAGGCTTTGTATGGCTATAGATAATATCGATATAAATTGTAAACATATAGGTAATGTAAATGGATGGGCTGTACGGTGTACACAAAGAACGGACTAATGGACGCAACTACCTGCTAGCGGGCAAGTGGTGTAGTTGGATTTTTCGAACAACTACGTTGGTACTGGTGTTCAAAGACTTTTCTGCATACAACAGCCTGCCTTGGAAGAGATTGCCAAATGTGAACATATTGCAAGCACATCTACATTGATAGAATTTGTTGAAGTAACAAGAAGACAAAGCTCATTTTTAGGTGGGTTGGATGTGAGGCCTTGAATTCTGCCACCATTTTATAAAAATGGAATTGGGGATGCTTTGGGATAACAGCCAAATCTCCAACCGAAGCTTTCGTCATGGCCTGAATACATTAACAGATAAATAGATATCTGGGTCTTAAGTGAAAATAATATGTTCATGTATAACTTTTTCTCAGGCCTGTCCTTTTCGACAGATACTGGCACAGCAGGAAAACCTAGGGGTGTAAAATTTGGAAGTTGAAAAAAAAATTCCAGAGATCAATGCCAAACAACTTCCGTATTGTTGCCAAGAGTGCTAAGTCATGAATCCAACCTGACTACCAAATGAGAAATGTAATCATAAGTGGTTTATTTCTGAACAGATACTTCTATGTTCTTCTGTTGTAAGGACCTGTGAACTTCTATAGTAACTTTTCTCACCTCTATGTAGCTATAATGTTCAGCTTTACAAGTATCCTGAATTTTATTTACTTTTATTTTTCAAATAATATGATTGATGCAGTGGTCATCTGAAATACAGTCCCCTGTTGAAAATATGACCATTAAAAATATGGGAAGAAAAATCAATTATATTCCATTCATTGTAACACAATGCCTCTCTCACACACAACATCTTAGAATATTATTTTATCAATTGAAGATGATTATAAAACTTGCATCTGAATAATATATAATTTCAGTTCAGTTTCAGTACTAGTATTTATTCAGATTTTTAAATTTATGGAATTTTAAAATTGAAAAAAATATACACAGATTACAACTAGTCATAGATTATTACTGAATTACCAGTTACATTGGTTGGATTATAATATTCTCTTATATACGGTAAAACTATTTCTGAAAAATCTTTCAATATAAAAAGGACTCCCATAGATAGATGTATTAACCTCTAAGCCATGGGCTCGCCACACTTTTTCCACTATACCAGGGGAGAGATTAAGGTTTTTTTCCAGTGAGACCGGTCTATCAGGGCAACCTGGTCTACCCAATTATGGGATGGAGCATACTGCTTCCGCTTTCACTTTTAAGCCTCAGTCCAGGAGCTATATCTCCCTAATATACAAGGAGCCGGGTTCGAATCCTAGAAGGGTATGGCTAGCTGATGAGAACTAAATAGCTTAAAATAGATCTATACTAGTCTCCCTTTATTTCTTTGTCGGTAAAACATACATTTAATTCAATCATGGAAGACAACTGAAAATACAGGTAGTCCTCAACTTACAATCAAAATAGAGCCCAAAATTTCTGTTGCTAAGTGAAACATTTGTTAAGTGAGTTTTGCTCCATTTTGCGACCTTTCTTGCCACAGCTGTTAAGTGAATCACTGCAGCTGTTAAGTTAGTAACCTGGTTGTTAAGTGAATCTGGCTTCCCCATCGACTTTGCTTGTAAGAAGGTCGCAAAAGGGGATCACATGACCCCAGGATACTGCATCCGTCTTAAATACGATGATAAAATTTGGTTGCCAAGCACCCAAATTTTAATCGCACGACTAAGGGGATGCTGCAATGGTTGTAAGTGTGAAAAACGGTCATAAGTCACTTTTTTCAGGGATGTTGTAACTTCAAATGGTCACCAACTGAACTGTTGTAAGTACCTGTATGAAGAAAGATATTGTGCTACAAATGCAGTCAACAGAAGATTTGATAAGCCAAACCAAACAGTTGATATAACTGAACTTAATTTCCATAAATATGAGCAGGAACTACAGTCCCATAAAGAGAAATTGTGAGAACAGAATATATTTAACCTTGAGATATGATAACACTCTTCAAGTACCTGATGGAATGCCACAAAATCAGTTTTACTCTGTTGCCTTTTGGTGTATGACATGGTACGGATTTTGTCAGGGAAAACTTTCTAACAATAACACATTGACAATGAAAGCAATTACTGAGGGTAATTATGAGGTTCCCATTGCTGGATGCATTCAAACAGAGGATGGGTAGCCATCTTTCAGGATCTTGCAAACTGAATTTTTTGTATAGAACAAAGAGCTGGGCTCAGTAGTTGAAATGGCCTTTGCTAACTCTGAATCTTCTTGGACTTCTTGCAAGCAAAAGAAGTGAGGTTTGACTGGAACTGTTTCTTAAAGAGAGAATATTGGCAGAAAACTGGTATGCCATTCTCATTCAGGAGTCTAGAGCTGAGAGTCTAGACAAAGAATCATTTTACTTCATTGCAGCAAAACCAGAGCCTGAGAGCTTAATGGAAAACTCAATAATACCACAGAACACAGAAAAGGTCTTAGATTCAATCCCTGTAGCTTCCAGTTGGGTTGGAATAAATTGTACTTTAAAATCTCATAGATTTAAGGCCTGTCCATTCTGCAGACGATACTAGCTCAATTATCTGTTTCAACGTTAAGACAGCTATTCACATTATTCCATATGTTTATTCTTAACAATAAAGGAGAAAATTTGTAACTCAGGGTTGAAATGTGGCATCCTTGGTGCTCTTTGAGCTTGGTTTTCTTGCAGATATTCATTACCCAAACTAGGTAACATCATCAGTACTAGTCCTGATGATGTTAGCAATCATGATGTTACTTAGTTTGGGTAATAAAATGTCTGCAAGAAAACAACCAAACTCAGAGAGTACCAAGGACCCCTTTATTTATTCTTACATCAATTAATTCATCCTTAGCGCATATTGATATATAATTTTGTTCTCTTACTATTTTGAAAGTGAACTACATGTTTCCTTTGCTTTTTTGTTACTATATATATTTAACCTATTCTGGCAAAATGTAGGAGTTATTTCTTCCCAAGTGGCGTCATAAAACCTGAGAACTGTGTGCTCTTTGTGGCTACAAGCAAATGTAATTGGTTGGAGATAAAGTTGCATTTAACTGATATGACTGATCCTGGGTTATATTGTGCCTTTTGTGCTTAGTATATATAGAGAGAGATAATGTGGAATCTCCAGCTAGACTGGAGAAAGAGATCAAGAGGGAGATTCTTGTATAGTTGATTAGCAATAAACTATTATTGAGACTCTTCACTAGAGGTTCTATTGCTTTCAGCTGACAGATAAGATGTTCTTTCCTTTTTTGCCTAAATTGAAAGATAAAGTTAAAGTAATGCATTGCTCAGTAAAATAATAAACTAAATTGATTCTGCCTAGTGTGGGATGGTTTTCACAGGTACCAATGAAAACTTTAAGAAACAGAGGGAAGAGCTGATGGGATATAAAAAGCACAGAGAACAATCTTTTAACTGTAATATATAATTAAATTCTATATAATAGATGTTTAGATTCTTATTTATGAACAAGCCCTGGCAATAAATTGCTGAGCTTAGATTACCAGCGATGCAAGCTGGAAATCTCAGAAAACACTTTAATTTTCCTGTCTTCTCCCTTCACCCTACTCCACCTCACCAGTTTCAGTTATTTTTATTGGTAGTGCTGGAAAAATGCTGTGAGTGGAGACTAAACCTTGCATGATAGCATTGTTTGCATTTTAATAAAGACAATAAATTTGTGTTCGTGAAGAAAATAAGAAGCCTAGCCATCAAGTCTCAAAGGTGCTTTTCCAAAAAAGGCAACTGAACTGTTTTTTGTTTTTGTTTTTTTTTGCTTGAGGAAGAAGAAGACATATCGTTTCTCATCCAAGAAGCTTCATCGGTTATGATGGTGTGGGGATGGAAGGATAGGTACTGACAGGATGGGGGAGGATGGAAGGAGTGTATTTTTTTGAAGTCATCCGGTCATTATCAGTCTCTCTGAGAGCCATTGAGGCCACTTGGGGATGGAGAGAGAGAGAGAGAGACAGACAGAGGGAAGGAGGGAGAGAGGGAGCGCTAATGACCAGATGACTGTAAAACAGTATAATCCTTCCATTGCCCCACAACCATCCTGTCAGAACCTATCCTTCCATCCTCCCACCATCCAGTCCTAACTGTCAGTACCTATTCTTACATCCCCTCCCCCCACCATCACAACTAATGAAGCTTCTTGGATGAGACGCGAAATGTCTTCTTTTTCTTTCTCAAGGAAAAAACAGTTGCCTTTTTTAAAAAAAGCACCTTTGAGACAACTATGACTGAGAATCTCCATAGACACATAGCCATCAAATTTCTTTATGGGACTTCGCTTCAATTTACAAGTATATAGTCCAGTAAGTGGTGGAACAATGTATAAACCTTCTTTCTTTCTTTTATGCCATGTAGATACTGAGGCAAGGAAAATATTCATGACAACCCTCCAGTGGTCATCTTGTTGAAAGTTCCCATGAATTTTGTCGTCTTCTGCAGCCATATTTTTAAAGATATGTTTAAGAAAGCCCTTGGCATTCACTATGATTTAAACATTGGGATTTAGTGTTAGAGGTTTTGATGGACAGGAAGGAGCTGTTCTGATATCATTTGCTCAGAATTTGATAGAGTAAGATTACTACAATATATCATTTTAAGCACTCTCATTTTTATTTTAATTCAATCTCTCGTCTGTTTTGATGTAGAAATCAACTGATACATAATCCCTGCTAGAAGAGGAATGGGGAAGTATGATTCCCTTTGATTATTTTTCAGGACTGATTGTTGGCTTTTGCTATCATCAAGTGAGATAGCTTTCCAAATAAGTTATCTTTACTCAGGGCTGGGGGGCTTTTATTTCAGTGGATTTCTGTAGCATTGTGTTATGATGCATGGCTTTCTTCATTCATTTATATTTACTAATCTAATTTATATGGCTGCCTATCTAAGAACAAACAGATGTTTATATGAAGATATAAAAACAACAACCAAAGCTTCATGGAGGCTTAATGAAAACACAAAACCACGAGACAAATACACCTGTGCCAGAGATTCCATACTAATATGGCTGGGGAAAGAACCAGCTCTTTATAACTTTGTAAAAAGCCAATGGAGTATTTCAGGGTGATTGAGGAGAGTTATTTCACAAGGTAGTGCCTTAACAAAGAAGACATACTTCTAACAACCCACTAAATGACATTGTTTTATCAGCGGCATCCAGATCATACCCACTTTGCCCCATCTGGTGGGGCAGTCAAAAACCACTGGAGTGAGGTATTCTCCTAAGTAACCTGGTTCCATGCCATGTAGGACTTTAATGGTGGCAATCGGCACCTTAAATTTTAACCCAGAAACCTAGTGAAATCCTTTGCAGTTCACAAAGCAGTGGAGTTACATTGGCTTATTGTAGTGTACCTTAATTACACATGCCACTACGGTACTTTCTGGACCAGCCAAAGTTTCCAAATGCTCTTCGAGGGCTTCCCCTGATAGAACACATTGCAACAGTCCAATTGAGAGATATGAGGCATGAATGACTGTGAGGAATGGGCATAATTGTCACACAAGGTATATCTGTAAAAAAAGCTCTCCTGATCATAGCTTCCACTGGCTCCTCAACCAAGAGCTATGAGTACAAAAGAACCTCCAGACGGTGCACAGACTTTGAGTGGGACAGTGAACCCCACTCACTGATAATGATGGAAAGTCAGTAGGTCTGGGTGGGTGGGCGTTAAACCCCACATACAGAAGATGCAGTTTTCAGTCTGTGGCATCTCCAGTTAAAAGAAACCAATAATGAATAATGATGAAGCATTCCATCTGTGGTCCTGGACAGATATATCCAGCCAAAGCAGATAATGTTGGTTTAAGAAATCAAGTCTCCTGACAAAGCATTTAGCAGCTTCATTTGATTTATCAGTTTTGGCCAGCCCTTCTGGCAACATCCATTACTGAATAGTTGGAGGGAGGGAGGGTAAAGTAGCAGGGGTTCTTGCCTAAAGCCCAGATTTCTACTGCTAAACCTAGATATGATGGCATGTGCTTTCAGATCAAAGTCACACACTTCGTGGAAATCTTATCAGAATTGTAAATTCCTTTGAAATCCTGACACACATTCCACCTAAAGAGGAACAAAGAGTGCTTTTAATTTTGTCTCAGTTGTGTTATATTATCCAAGATCCATCTTTTTTTTTTAGATTTATGGGCAATTTAGCATTTCTGTACATTGGATCTTTTTCAGGGAACATGCCAGAGATGGGTTCAGACTTTGAGCCATTCTTTTCTTTCTCTGTCTTTCTCCTCTGCCATTTACTTCTTTGGACTGTAAGCAAAACCTTCAACAAGTTCGCAGTTTTCCAAACATTTGTAATAATAACCCTAAAAGGGTTTTTCTCTAGTAAATACAAATGTATCTGTGCTAAAATGGTCTTGTCTATAACTTTCCTTTTTCTGTACAAGAGTCACATCATAGAAGGTATTGAAGTCTTTTGATAAAAACAAACACACATTAAAAAGCCAGGAGCAGCATATGACATGACTAATATTTAAAGTAACTAGAGAGATCCTGCCTGACAAAACTATGGGAAGCAGTGTGTTGGGGCAGATGGATTGATATTTCTTTTTTAAAAAAGTATACTGATGCCATCTGTTTGAAACTATGCCCCAAATCCACATCCTACTGTGCACAATCATCTGTATCAATTAACAACACAACATTTTAAAAGTTACACTTCCAGCATGTTAAGCAATGTATTCCTTATTATCTTTAGCTGGCTTATGCTTCTTGGGGAGTGACTATTTCTATCACACTGCTTCCAACCTCTCCTTATATTCATGTAAAAGCAAGCAAACCCAAGTCACAGCTTTTCTGCAAGCAAGCAGTTCTCTCCAGATCACACTTGCACTCACAATAATTAAACAGAGGCTGCAGCCAACAGATAGGCAGCCCTCCTCAGCAAGGGGCTGCTGTGTGGTAGATGAAACAACTTCTGTCACATCCCTGTAGGCAAAGATTTAGCAAATGAAATTGATCTCTTGTCTAATTATGTTTAGAACTTTATTAAGGGCCTTCTTAGTGCTAAGCTAGAAGATTCTCTTTTTGAACTAATCCTGTCTCCTTTTGACTCAATTAATATTCACATAGTTTTAATGTTAAGATTTAATCAAAGCACTGAATACAATTAGTCAAGATACATTTGTACCAAACAGTTCTAGTGATTAATGATTAAACCTTCCTTGGAGAGTCAAACAAGTGACGGAGACAATCTGCATAGTCATACCTCTGCTTGCATGAGCTGGAAAACCAAATAGGATTATTAGCAGCTTCGGAAAAAGCCAATAGAATAAACTAACAGCAACCTATGATTAAACCAAGGGCAGGAAATCTTTTTCTGGCCAAGAGCCATACTTTAATACTTTCCCAATGTCACAGTTACTAGGGAATGATGCTAAGTCTATGGGGTCATATAATACACATAGAAAGGGATAAGGTTTTATAGAATAAGAAAATATATATCCCATACAAACAAAAACTCTTTGGCTCTTTCATAATTTTTAAAAGTGGGGTCCTGACAGCAAAATAGTGAAGAAACACTGCTGTAGAGTGAATGTCAACATGCATATGCCACCATTGAAGTTTGGAAATTTGCAAGTAGTTTCCTAACAACAACAATATGAATGTAATTTGCCTTTTTTTTTCAACCTCCCAGGTTGTTTTCAACTTCTTTTGGTCTATCACCCCAGAATTTCCCAGATGAACTCTCTCTATATATTAATCAGGTCCTCCCTACTAGTTTTTCAAGCTGATCTAAAGCGAGACAAGAAAATTGCTTCAGATCAGGGGTGGGTTTCAGCAGGTTCTAACCAGTTGTGGAGAACCGGTAGTAAAAATTCTGACTGGCCCTGCCCCCATCTATTCTCTGCCTCCCAAGTCCCAGCTGATCGGGAGGAAATGGGGATTTTGCAGTAACCTTCCCCTGGATTATGGACAGAATGGAGATTTTACAGTGTCCTTCCCCAGCCACGCCCACCAAGTCTCGTCCACCAAGCCATGCCACGCCCACCAAGCCACACCATCAGAACCAGTAGTAAAAAATTTTGAAACCTACCACTGCTTCAGATGCTATTTACACCCTTGCATGTCTGTGTGTAATTGATTTTAATTAATGGACACAGTGTCAAAAATAAGTTAATTTTGAAGATGGCATGGTACAGGGAAAAAACCAATACAATTGTCTCTTCAGAAGCAATTTAGTTCAGTCCTAATGCTCATGCAGTCATTTGATAAGGCTTTGTGTATGTATATGCCTAATTCTAGCATAGGACAGATGGCTCAATACCTCCCTCTGCTGTTCAAAACAAAAACAACGAATGAACTGGTGGGGAAATCTTTACAAGGAAGATTAGAAAGAAAAATTATAAATACTGTACAGAAAATCCTGGGAGTGCCAGGCTCCCTAGTGTGGTAAACTGAAGATCCCATTTCAGCTAAAAACACTTCTGGAGATTTCCCTCTTCCCAATTAATACATCCAGGTCCTATTTACTTTTGTACAACATAAAAAATAATACCCTTTTGTGACCCTGTAATCCCTTAATTCAGGGTAGAGTCAGGACGACTGGATGGAGCTGAATCAGATTTACCGGTCAGATGCCCTTCCTGATGCCACACAGAATTCACAGCAGATAGTTTTCTTTGTGCCCTGGGAGAGAAATGTGTGCTGTTACTTTCAACCTTCGGAGTGGGAGGCAAGCGTCTTCACCACTAGGTTACCACACTGCCCACTTTTGTATATCATGCTGTACGGAAAATCCAATGTATCCCTGTAAGTGATAGAATTTGCACAAAATTAGCATCACCCCTTAAGTGTCTTCAGGGGAATCATTTCCTTTATCTCAAAAACCATGAGTCCACCCATCTGCCTGTTTAAAACAGTGTCCCACTGTCCCAGTTATATTCCTCTTCTTAGCAGTAAAATCCCTATACAGTTATCCATCCTTGCATTTTGAATTTTTCCCTCTATTCAGTTAGGTGCTGAAGGCACTTTATTATGAAACCAGTATAAAAGACAAGTAAAATTAAATGAACCTAGTGCAATACAATAAGGCAGAAAAAATCCTCTAAATAGCAATAGCAATAGACTTAGACTTATATACTGCTCCATAGTGCTTTACAGCTCTCTTTAAGCAATTTACAGAGTCAGCATATTGCCCCCAACAATCTGGGCCCTCATTTTATTGACCTCGGAAGGATAGAAGGCTATGTCAACCTTGCGACCTTTCAGGATTGAACTCTTGGCTGAGTTTGCCTGTAATACTGAACTCTAATCAGTACACCACCACAGCTCCTAAAAGAGCTTTTGTACTTCTAAATGTGTTGTACTATCATGTGCTAGATTTGTACTATACTGTACTCACTTTCAATTTCCTAAATAAACCAAAAGTTATGTGCCATCATAGCTTAAATCATCATAGCATATATTAGGGTAAACTGAAATGAAAAATGTGTATTATGGTTTGGAATGATATATAAATGCAACCATACATTATTCTGTTCTTAACACAACTATAGTAGTTTTATTTTTTAAAAAGTATAAAAATTGTACCTTTTATACAAAGGCACAAGTTGGAAAAGCAGGGATAAAAAAGGGAGTTAGGGTGCAGCAGAAATTGTTACCTTCCAAACAAGATTATTTTGGAAGCAACATAGTAATTTAAAAAATCCCAATCTTTTTTGTCTGTTAAAAAGCAATACACAAATTATTTAATTAGCACTGAAGTTCTTTTTCAGAGAGCCAGAACATTCTTTTATGAGGCTTAAGCTGGGTTTCCCAAATAATGTGTCTGAACTTTGAAGCCACTCTCTTTGTGGTGCATATCCATTACACAAATTAAAAGAAAGGAACCAGGTTTCTAAGTGTTAAGTTGAATGTGATCATGAAGAAATACCTCTGCAGAATATGTTGGGATCAGTGGTGGGTTCCACTGTGGTGGTGGGCAAACCAGTAGCAGTGGCAGCAGGAGGCTCCATCCACCCACCCACCCGGTTGTCATCAAATATGCTCTGTGCATGCACAGAAGTGCGAGCGAACTGGTAGCAAAGGTAAATGAAACCCATCCCTGGTTGGGATGCTGTGAAACAAGTGGGATAGAGATGCAGTGATAATATCTCTTATTTAGAAAAACATCTGACAAGGAATAAATAAAGGCTAGTACGAGGACACCTAAATGTTTCCCACATAGAATAGAATAGAATAGAATAGAATAGAATAGAATAGAATAGAATAGAATAGAATAGAATAGAATAGAA
>JANHZT010005383.1:10423-21108 GCA_032468215.1 Stegonotus admiraltiensis
CCGGAGTAGCCACTCCTGCCTTTTGGCAGCCCTGCGTGCCCGAGCATTGAGGAGAGGCTCCTCCACTTCACTCTCTCTGCTGGACACAGCCTCTGGAGGTTCTAACGGTTCAGGCATCGCCTCCTCTTCGGCCTCCTCATTGTCTGAAGCAATCACCGGCTGCGCAGATTGCAGGCGCGACCCCACATCAAGCTCCTCGCCATCTGGATCCACCACAATCCGCGCAGGTGGTGGGTGGGCCACAACATCACTGGGTAAACCAACTTCCCTGTGTTTTAGAAAAGTCATACTGAAATTATTTAAATAAATAAGTTACATAATATGCATTTTATTATAAATTATAATAAAATTTAGGTCAATTATAAATGACCTAAAGTTCTGATATCTTAATGCTACCTATGTGAATTTAAGAAAGAAATATATGGCAAAATTGAAAATCAGGAAAACTGAACCTGTTTCCTAGAGTTCATGCAGTTAGAGTTAAGGAGGTTCCCCTTCTCATAGAGAACTTATAACTTACATTCTGCTAAAATACTTTTAAGTTAAGTTGACCAGAATCTTTTAAAGTAAAATAAATAAGCATCATTCTAAATACATATATCAATACTGAAGAAATATTATTCTTTACAACATTTATTTTCTCTCTTCCAATTATACTCACAGGATTTTTTAAAACTATCTGTTCATATTAATATCAATATTAATAAGATGAACCATTTGAAATATTTAAATTTCAAACTAGATTTTTCTTGGAATATTTTTTTTATATTACTTAAATGAATTTAACACCAAGTAAAACTCCATTTCGTACAGCTATCCAGAGCTAGTGTAGAACTAAAAGGGAGTACAGTGCTACCTGGTATTCATAGTTAATTGGTTCCAGGAGATGTGATGAGTACCAAAAATGACAAGTACCAAACAATTTGGCCACCTTCATGTCAGAGTTGCAGTCAATATTTGATCAAGAAATTGGATAGTAACTTGAACAATTAGTAGAAAGTCTACTGTCAGGTGCAAAGGATCAGGACTGTACGTTAAGTTGCAGGACAGAAGATTTACTCAAGCGAATACACAAGAATCTAGTCAGGTAAATGGTCAGCACTTTGACCAGAGTGACAAATTTCACCCATAGATGAATGGTATCTGAGCAGGAAATGACTGGTTTAGGAAAGGGAACTCAGTGGACATCTTATTAAAAATATTCTGTGTAAAACAGGCAAAATCTATGCTTGGAATAAATAGGAAGTATTAGTATTTACTGAAAGTAAAAATGCCAATATAATAGTGCTGTTATGTAATATATTGTGAGACTATATTTGACATGAGAGCTTGATGTGCTAGGGAATCAAGCTACAAATTGTGAGATCCTATCTTAGCACAAAACCAGCTGGGTGACCTTGGGCCAGTTATCCTATCTCAGTTCTGGGAAGAAGGCACTGGCAAACCACTTCTGAAAAACCTTGCCAAGAAAACTTCAGGGACTAGTCCAGGCAATTGCCAAAAGTCCCAAAAATAATAATATAAAGCTGAAAGAGTTGGGAAAAAAGTAATTAAAATAATCCAGTGAAAGGGGATTTAACATTTCATTAGATAATTGTTTCCATAGTCAAACATAGAGTTTTGTTTTGTTTTCTAAACATTCAGTTGGAATCTGCCTTCTTGATAATTAAACCCATCGTTCTATTATTTGATGCTCTGGATTGAGTGAGATCCTTTCAAGTATTTGAAGAGTTTCAAATTTCCCATCATACTAAAAGCAAAATGTGCCTAGCTCTTTCAATCTTTCTTCATAGGATTTAATCTTCTAGTTCTCTGATCATTCTCATTACTATTCTAGGAACCTGTTCCAGTTTCTCAAAATGTTGTGCCAAGAACTGGTTACGATATTTAAGAGCACTCTTCTTCAATTCAATGATTTCTGTACAAAGAAGTCAGGTTACTGCCTGAGCAATCACAGAATCCTTTTGCCTTTGTCTGATAAACTTCCTTGAGCCATCTGGAGAGAATACCTTTATATAGTAACAAAAAGGTAAAAGTAAAGGTACCTTTACCTTTATATCATAGTAACAATTTTTGTTTGTGAAATTCTGCATTATTTGCTATATTTCCATGAGAGGATTAGCATGGCGGATGACAAACAATAAACCAAGAAAGGGAAAATATGAGCCCTTTTAGATACTTTGGCATTTTGACCAACAATCTATCTGCTACTATTCCTTAGCAGGGGGTTGGACAAGAAGACCTACAAGTTCCTTCCAACTCTGTTATTTAGACCTGACAGCAGTCATTGAGTTGGGCTGTAAAATTTTGTATCATTTTAACATATTATCACCTTTTCAGTCCTTGAATGTACATTTTCTGCTTACTTTCTTCGTTTTTTTTTTCAGATTAGCATTCACAGTCCTGGAAAAACAGACCGAAGAAACTTAGTTAGGATGTTTTCATCACGTTATCATTTTTATATTTAAATTGCAATATATATGTAAGCAAGGCTTTGTGCTCAGATAAATTGTTCTAATCTATGTTAATGATTTGATTTATGAGCTTACTTAAACTTTATTCCCAAACCATGAGAAATTCCACAGCAAGTAGTACCCATGTAGTGATACTTAGTATGGACATACAGCATTCCTCCATCATGGATAGCAGATTGCAAAGCAGTGTGGATGTTAGCAAACTGCCAAGATTATGGAACCAGCTAAATCTGACAATTCAGCACTGATATAAATACCAAATCCAGTCAAAACATCTAGCTAACTTTGCAACTAGCCATACTAACAGCAAAATGATTCACTGGAAACATCTATAAAAATTCTCATGTTCCAGTAATGAAAGTGCTTAATGTGGCAGTACCAAGGAACAGTAAACTAAAAGACAAAGAATTGGAGAAGATCACAAGGTGTCAAGATCTGAAAATGTAAATTGAAAGATTATGGCATAAATCGACCATGACAATCCTAATGGTTTTTGACATACACATTGATAAAATTTCCATCTGTTAATTGCAAAAGACCACGTTTGAATATACACATATACTATGCTGATACATTATGACATCCTGTATTCTTAGGAAGAATTTGATGCACACGAAGACCAACAACAGCTAAAGAACTGACAGCAATGACTTCACATTTTTGTGAACAGTTAATAACAACAACAAGAAAAACTTTTAATGTCATTGAATTCATTGAAAAAATAATGACTCAGGCATTCAAAAAGTGTTACAGGCAAAAATAAAAAAAACAAGTTGACTGAACTTTCAATTGCACACCTGGGCATGATTTGGAGAGGCAATTTAGTGACACCATAAATGGCAGCTTTTTAGAACAGCTTTTTTTTATGCCTATGGGGGAGGAAGTATCTCTTGATTTAATACACTATTGTACTTACTTTTCCTGCAATGAAGTGTCCCTTAGGGTAAAAGAGAGATAGGATTCAGGATGCACTGAGTAAGTGGAAGTGGGACCTATTAGAAAGCTTTTGCAACTAAAAATGGATGAGGACTGAAATCTAAATGCCTTAAGTATTGACACTTCTAGAAACTTGGAACTGCATTAACTGTTTGAACTTAAAAGGAATGCACAAAACTATGGAAGGTAATAAACATGTACTTATATTAAAAACTTTACTTCCATGATAATTTGGTCCTTTTTATACTGTATATTAAAAAAGGTACAAATATCAAAATGGAATGAAAAAGACATACCAAATAAAATATCAAGAGGAACATGAATGAAAAAATAGATCAATGTGTTCTTTCTTATATAAATATTAACATAGCACTTTATTAGAACAAATCTGAATTTGTTATCAATTCATCAAAACCTTTCTCATTTTATCACCTTTTCCTGATAGAACTAAATGTTCTAGTTTTGTGAATATCTTAAGAGTGTTCAGAATGTGATGTTCTCATTCATTTGTAGAGATAATAATATAGTTGTACACTCCAGGATTGTCATAAGGATTATTTAGACTGTGAATGATAAGCATTTGGATGCTTTTTAAGATCCATTGGGACCTTTTGATGCTCAAAGACATTGATGTAAAATCAATATGATTTACATATTTATAGGACATTTTAATGGTAACTTTCTTTAGCTCACTTGAAAGAAGATTATCTCTGAAATCAACACTGCATCAAGAAACCACAAAGTAAAAGTCTTTGTAAATGTTCTAAAAATGTTGGCGAAGGAATAGAAGATAACTTCATTGGCAGGCAGTATATCTTAAAGTAATAAACTTGCATTTGAAATGAAAATAAACATAAACATAGGTTAGTGTCATATTAGCCTCGATTCTGCCATTATTCCTCCTCCTCCTCCATAGAAAATTCATCTTCTCTCTCTTTTCTTAGCCAGGCATGTGCCCCTCCTTTCTTTATTAACATGGCCTTCTCAAAAAGAAATCTTGTTTTAGTAACCTCTGAGAGTTCTCAGAATGTCAACAAACATGTAGATAAGGGTGACCTAGTAGACACAGTTTAATTGGATTTTAAGAAGGCTTTTGACAAAGTCTTAACCTCCAGAACAAACGTCACACTAATGGGATAGTAAGAGTGACCCTTTTACTAATTAAATTACAGAGTACAAAAGATGAATAAATGAGCAGTTCTTGTAAAAGAAAGATACTAAAATGTGGGACTGTCAAGACCTACATTGGGCTTTCTCCTTTTCCAGTTGTTTTCAATTTGTTCATAGTGTAGGAATACGTAATATAGTGGTTACATTGGCTTATAGCAATAGATTTATAGCAATATAACAGAGAAAAGGGTTCCAAAAAGAACTAGAAGGATGAACATTAAAGGATGGCCAATAAGCAAGCACATTGGGGGCCCAAAGTATCCTGCTTCTGAAACATTATGAAAAGTCTATGTTGTCAGTGATTGACTTGGAAAGAGGTGTTTGGATTCTGCTTTACACTAATCAGCTATGTTAAACAGTGTATAGTTACAGTAAGGAGAAAAGGGAAATTCTATATTGGACAAAGCGATCAAATAAAACTAAATGTGGTATCTTCATTTATAGCAATGCCACAACAATGCTTGGAATACTGTGTTTAGCTTGGGCCAGTGTTTCCCAAGAAAAATATTGTATCTTTAGCTGAAAGACAGCTGAACTGGCCATGAATTTGGAGAAATTATATTGTGGTAAATACTACATCTGGGGCATTCAATAAAAAAGGAGGAAAATCCTAGACTGTATAAAAGTACATTTGACATAAAGGATGAAGATAGAGAATCATTCTTCACATATTTCCCTAATATTAGAATAAAGCTGAGCACAAATGCCTTTGAAACACTCCACCAAATCTGTGGCGGGTGAGTAATTTATCCAATGGAAAAAGAAATTGTGCGGCAAATTTTCAAGGGCAGGATACCATTTTAGCCACATTGAAGGATTTTATTCATTCATCATAATGTCAGTAGGGTTTAATTGAAGCATAAAGGGCCAAAAACTACACAGTAGTCCACATGATGGGTTGTCCACATCCTTTTAGTTGCAGCATGAGTAAATTGTGGCCATAAGCATTTTTATAAATATCTTTTATGAAATGATATTTTTAAAAGAAATTCTAAAATGCTTTGTTTATTCTTTGAAAGACATACAAAAAATTTCTCTTTCATTAAATGAATAATAATTGCTTGTTCAGTAAAAGTAAATATTTAGATATTCATGAAAATCTGGTTAAACTTTTAATTTTCTACTGCAGAATTCAGTAATGACAACCAACAAGGGTGACATTAAAGACCAAAAAAAAAAAGGAATATAAAGCTATGGGGAGATTATAGATTATCATATTAGCAGTTTATCTAGAATGGGTGTCAGCAACCTGTGGCTTTAGAGCCGCATGCGGCACTTTGGGCCCTCTGCTGTGGCTCCCTGTCCCATCATGGCTGGCCCCGCCCCTTGCCTTCCCCTTCCAGTGACTCTTTGCCTGGCCTGAAAAGGTAAGGGCAACAGTTGGGGATGGAGAAGTGGCCAGGCTGATTCTCTGGTACCTCACTCTTGTTGGAGCTTCTTCTGGTCCTTGTTGGTGCTGGGTGTGCCATGGTTGCTTGGGGAGACATGCAACCTGCTCTCTGCCCCGAGAAACTGGTCCAACCCAGCCATGACCAATGCCAGCCTTGCTAACATGAGGGCTGGCAGTGGGAATGGGATCCGGGAGGAAGGGATGATAGAAAGGTGGATGGGCCCACAGCACCCAGCCATGTCTTTAAGAAGCTCAGGGCAACAGGAAAGGGAGGCTGGCCCCACCGAACCTCACATGCCCACCCCGGGGGTCAGACTCGGAGAAAGCCAGAGGGCTCTCACCAAAGACACTCACCCATCACCTGGTCTCCCCCTCTCTCTGTATTTCTCTGTGTGTGTGTGTCTCTATGTCTCTGTGTTGTTGTGTGTGTGTGCATGTGCATGTGTGTCTGTATCTCCCTCTCTCTCTCCCTTGCTCCCTGTTTCTGTGTGTGTGTGTGTGTCTCTCTCTCTCAGAAAGCCAGTGAACTTTCCTTGGAGCTCTTCGCTACTCCTTTTCTTTCTTCTTTTTGGAAATCTGGGCTGGCTGAGGAACAAGCACCAGCCATGGTGGAGGCTTCCCTCCTTTTCCTAGGGGGTCTAGAGGGTTTATGTGGCTAGGGGGTCATGTGACTGGGTGGGTGTGAGTGACATTGCGTTGGCCACCCCACCCAGGTTTTGCGGCTCCCGGTGTTTTCTTTTCTGTGGGAAACAGGTCCAAATGGCTTTTTGAGTGTTTAAGGTTGCAGATCTCTGATCTAGAATAAAAGGCAGTATGACTTTGAAAGCCAGTTATGGTTATATCACATTTGCATTGGAATCTGGTGGCCATTGTGACTAACAATACTGAAATAAATACAGTGATACTTCAGTACTCATCATTAATTGGTTCCACGAGACATGACAATTACTAAAAGTCATTACTGCCAAACAAACCATGTAACTAATGCGTGACCCTTCATTTCAGCTGGAAAGGGTAGTGAGTTATGAGGCAACCAAAAACAAGTTCTATCTTGCAATTTGAATACCAAACAAATAACGACTACCGGAGCAAAATTGCATCAAAATGCATCAAGTACCAAATTTGATTAGTTTCAAAGTAGTTGAGTACTGAGGTACCATTGTAGCTCTTTGGGCTTGGTCCCAAGTTTTACTTTAATTAAACTATTCTTCCTTTTTTTTCTGCTCAATAGAACATTGAATTAATCTGGTCCTGGCTTTTATATTAATGTTTGCTTATTTCTTGTAGAAAAAAATCCCTGAATACACACACACACACACACACACACACACACACACACAAACAAGTATGAAAGGAGGGAGAGAGACAAGACATGCAAGAATAGTGATATTATTAGCTGTAACACCAGGGAAATGATTGATCTTGCCGGCTTTAAATAGAGGATGAAGAGGATTACATTTTGTCATTTTAATGATTTTAACTACTTAGTCAATTGAGTTTCCTAGATAACTACCAGGTCTGTGCAAGGCTTTAGAGGGATACTTCATTTTGTTGAAAGTTTATGTGAAGCGCTCTTACGAAGCCTATTCACAAAAGAATTCCTATTCCTGTAGCACTAAAAGCAATGTGAAGTGTCTGCATGGCTTTGATTTGCATTACTATCACCACTTGTCTAGCACTTCAGTGGTTTGAAGAGGATTTTGTGCAGTTAAATGAGGCTAAACTGATGGACAATAATCATATCAGCTTGATGGGACAAAGCACTGCTTTGGTAAAGAACAGCCGTCTCACACAGGTCCTCATACTACTACTGCTCTTGTACATACATTCCTTGGATCATCTCCAAACTTCACACTTGATCATTATGTGAGGCTCTAGCTCTGTAGGTTCAGTGCAGTGATGTGTGGCTCCCGGTTCAGTCCAGTTCTATAGGACCGGTATTAAAACCAGCGGGAGGCTCCGCCCACCCGCCACGATGTCATATTGGGTGATCTGCGCATGCTCCCGTTGCAAACCAGTAGTAAAGGTAAATAGAACCCACCCCTGGTTCAGTGGTGGACATTTAATACTTCTCAGAACTTCACAAGCAAAGCATGACACAGCATTTACCTCTTTGCAAAGTGCACCATGTCCAATTTCTTTTGAGGACTATATTTTGCCATTCTGAAGTGATCTTTGCTGACAATTCTAAGACTGGATAATTGGAATGTGCTGTAGATTGACCTGGAAACTGCAACTAAAGCACTATGCCTCAGCCTGGTTATTGAAGGGAGGGACATATCACTATCATATCCCACCTGTTGTTTTCTTTTTAGATAATGTTTTTTAAAAGAACATGTTATAAAGATTTAAAGCATAAAAGAAAAAGAAAGAAATTGTAAGAGGGTAAAAGTAAAAGTGAAGGATAACAAAAAGGAGAGAAAAAAGGTAATCTAAGGAATCTTCTTTGTATCAGTTACAAAAATTACAATTGCCTTCTTTGCGTAACATCTTCCCATATTACATATCATGTTCCTTTTTCCCCCATATGCAGACCTTTTTAATCAATAAATTATAAAATAACCATCCAAAGTCCATAAAGGGTTTCCAATCTTTTGTAAAAAGTACTTAATCAAATAAGTCAGTTTGGCCGTTTCTTCAAATACAGCCATCTTCACAATCCATTACTCAATTATTAGGGTTTCTGTAGTTATCTATTTTGTGCATATAATAGTCTCAGTACTGGTACCATATATGAAATCAATGGTCCATGAACCTTTTCTAGTTGACTGTCCATAAATCCTAATAGGAAAAATTCCAGCTTCATCTGATAATTTTTAGAACTCGCTGCATCACCCTATGTATTTGTATCCGGTAGCTTTTTGCTTTTCCATAGTGAAATGAGCCATGATGGTACAGTGGTTAAAATGCAATATTGCAGGCTAATTAAGTTCTAGTCTCACCATCTCAAGGTTGACTCAGCCTTCCATCCTTCTGTAAAATGAGGAGCCAGATTGTTGGGAGCAATATGTTGATTCTGTAAACTACTTAGAGAGGGCTATGAAGCAGTATATAACTGCTATTGCTATTGCTACTTTCCACAAGCCCCCCCCCCCAGCATGATGAAATACACCTTTCCAAAGTGATTAGAAGTACTTTTATATATCTTAAACAATTTCGATGTTGTCATATACCAATGGTACATCATTTTTAAAAAGTTTTCTTTTAAATTGCAAGATAATGTGAATTGATCACATTGATTCATTTGAATATTGAACCAAAATTCTTGGCCCATTTTGCCATGCATTCTTTAATGTGCTCTTCTTTTGTTTCAAATTTCCGCTAAAGTTTCTGTATTTTAGTAATCACATTATGCATTCATTCACAATTTACTTTAAAATTATGCTATTTTTTTTATTCCTGGTACTTGTTATCTATATTAAATCTTTCTCTTAATTGTACATGAGAACTATTGAAAATCAAATGCCTCTACAGTCAATTCTTCCCTTGATTTCATCTTAAGCTTTCTGTCAACTTCAAAATGGATCGGGACTGTTGCAGCTATTTTCTCTGTTTCTCAGCTTAACACCCTTTGGGCAGGGGAGGGAGCTCTGTAATGTCACAGCAGACATCAACAACTTACTATCTCATGGGAACCAAGGTCATCCCAAAGCTACTGGCTACAGACTGGAGGAGGTTATCAAGGAGATGCCAGAACACCTAATTGGACAATGTGACCTGGACAAGGAGGGAGGGAACTGTGTATTCTTTAACTATACTGAAAGCGCAGGAAATAACCATAACTGGTTTTTCAAAAGTGCCAAAATGATGTACTCAATAAAGCAGTTCTTTGAGAAAGGCAATACCGTTTTCCCCAAAATAAGACATACCCCGATAGTAAGCCCAATCGGGCTTCTGAGCACATGGCAATAAGGCCAAGCGCTTATTTCAGGATTCATAAAAATATAAGATAGGGTCTTGTTTTCAGGGAAACACGGTAGTCTCAGAGTTGCTGGATTGGTTGGGTTAATTACTCAGAACTTTGACACTTTCCATATTCCTGACTAACAAATCTTAATAAATTAACCATTTGTCTTTACCTGCTGTTTCTTTTCTATAAAAAGCTTCTTGAAATGAGGCCAATGTAGGTATTTGGGACATAGCCTGAGTGTGTATCTATTCCATATTTGGGATATAACATTGCTATAATGTTTTTTAAAATCTATATTAACTTTGTCCTAACATAAGTAATCGTGCCACCCAAGCCTCACATGAACTTAGTATGGCTCTTTGAACTTAGTACGGGATTTTGATTATTCTTCTGTAGTCTCCTGTTGAAAGCAAAACCACCCAACTTCCTTTTTAAGAGTCTGTTTTGATTTATCTTCTTCTCTTTGTCTACCATTATCTCTTAACCTTCAGTAAAGTGCTAATCTCCATAGCAACTGTGTACGAGTGTGTAATTGAAACCTGAACCAGAGAATTTAATAATGACAATCCCTACAGTCATGTCTGCCATGGTTAACTGGATCCCATCGTTGTTAAACAAGGCAACTTCCTGATGGCTTTCCACAAACCTGTTTCCAAGTCCATGGGGAAACTAGCAAGAACTTGCAAATCGTGGGTGGGTTTGCAAACAGGCCAGTATTTATTTATTATTTATTTATTAGTTTGATTTATATGCCACCCTTCTCCGGAGACTCAGGGTGGCTTACAATGCATTAAGCAATAGCCTT
>JANHZT010005383.1:46594-58901 GCA_032468215.1 Stegonotus admiraltiensis
TTGGCAGAAGCTGGGACAAGTAACGGGAGCTCACCCCATTACACAGCACTAGGGATTTGAACCGCTGAACTGCCAACCTTTCTGTCGGCAAGCTCAGTGTCATAGCCACTGACCCACTGCATCCCTTTATCAAGTATACAGTGGCATAATTTATCAGATTTTTATTTTTATTTCAAAAGTTACACTGGGAATACTAAATACAATAAAGTTGCTTTGTGGAGCCACGTAGAGTCACCTTGTGGCAAGATGGGTGGCAAACAAATTTAATAAATAAATAGGAGGTCCAGTTTCTCAGAATTGTTCCCATTCCCACCCTCCAAACAGTGATCCAGATCTATGCTGCTTATCTTACCTCCTTTTGCAAGATGATTTTAGAATGAACGTCATGATTTGGAATTCTGGGTAGAAATGGGAGTGGTTTGCTTTCCATAGCTATCCACTTCCTTGTCCCTCTTGTAAAAACCTGCCCCCAAACACAAAGAAACCCAAACTTGAGTTATTTCTTCTAGGGATACCAGGAAAGTCTCACATGGGCTGTAACTTGTTAGAACATGATTAGCCCCAATTCAGAGAAATTGCCATTTCTTGTTAGCTTTAGCTCCTTCTAAAACAGCTTGAATGCAGGATAAAATGTTAAATTTCTTTGCTAGGATAGACATATTTATTCATGTTGGCTTCATTTCACTTCCTCTTTTTAAAAAAATTCAGGATTTTTTTGCAATCCATTTCACTAAATAATTGAAATTTTGGGAAATTTGCAATTTTTTGAAAAAGGAGAATAAATTTTCATTCATATGAGATATAAATAGTTCAAATGAATAACAAAATATATGCAATTATTAAAGATTGGACAAAACTGATATAGATGTTACGCAATAGTTAACGCAAATCCATAGTTCAGCATTTAGGGGGTCCCAAACCCCAGAGCTGCAGCCTGATACCGGACCGCACACCGTTCAGCACCAGGCCATACAAGCATCATACAATTGTGCGCACGCAGCTCCACATGTACATGCAGCGGGCACTCGCACATATGCACAAAGCTCCATTTGTATGAGCGATGGGCACTCTTACATGCCCATACCTGCCACTTCTATAGAACCCTTTCCTCCCCCCCCCCCCCCACTGGTCCACAAAGCTGGAAATGTTGGGGACCACTGATTTAGACAGCTGTTCAGAAGATGAACTTGAGAACTTTAAATCTTGTCTTGGACATCTTTACTACAATATAGATTGTTAAAGGGAATGCTATCCTTGATTTATAATTTGCAGAAGTTCCTCACAGTCATACTAACATGTGATAGCTGTCATTAACATGCAATAAACAAATGAATGCTAACCCTTAGTCAAACTGAAAATCAGTGCAATTTCCTGCATTCTTATTGACTTCATTGAATCTCCATTCCTCTGCTTTGCCAGAGTTATTCACAATGCTATTAAAAGGAAATAGTAATTGGCACTATAAGATATGCTAAGAGTGAAGTGCCATTAAAAAGGAAACAAATTTAAAACAAGATTTTTTTTCAAGCAGGCTTTCAGTTATACCTCAGCTGCAGCAGCTCTGGCCTATAGAAGCTTTTCACGATCAAAGTACCCTTTGAACACATATGAATAATGCCTTTTGTGAAGGCCTTACTAATTGGAGAGATAAAATTACCATCTGCACAGAAGATGATACATTTTTTTTCCTTCTGTGCTAACCAGCCATTTAATTATGAAGACCTCATGCCCTTGACTTCCTGCCTATCCAGCAGGATACTTCAGGACTGGAAAAAAGAAAGTCTCACAGCTATGTTGCTCCATGAGAAATATTCCAAAACCATGCACTGTAGGGCCACTATTAGAGGCAGCCACACATCAGGAAAAAACAAAACATATATATCAGCAAATTATATATTCTGTCTGATTATAGGTAGTGCTCAACTTACAACCATTTGTTTAGTGAGCCTTCAAAGTTACAACAGCACTGGAAAAAAGTGACTTACTATCAGTTCTCACATTTGCAACTGTCATAGCACACACACACACCCGGTCATGTGATCAGAATTCAGGCACTTGGCAACCAGTATATATTTACGAGAGTTGCAGCTTCCTAGGGTCATATGATCATCATCTGGGATTTTCCTAGCCAACTTTTGACCAACAAAGTCAATAGAGGAAGCCAAGGTCCATATGATTCGTTTACCAACTGCAGTGATTTGCTTAACAACAGTGGCAAAAAAAGATCTGAAAATTAGGCATCACTCACCAAGCACCTTGCATAGCAATGGAAATTCTGGTCATGGTTGTGGTGCTAACTCTGTCTCAGAGTACCATTCTAGCCACAAAATCTAAAATTTGTTATCTGTGTGACTACATCAGTTGGAATGATCATGTTGTAAATTCTTGAAACTTCAACATGAAAATAATTGCATCCTGGTAAGATTGAACTGTTTTAAACACAGTAAGTCACTTTTAACTATCCATCCTCCCAACACACCTTTTCCATCTATATTCATGAATATTTCCATAGGGTGCTGTGGTTTCAGTAGGTGCTCTGCAACCATTCCATTTAGCCGAGAACATTTTTTGTCTTTCTAAAACTGAAAATAAGGTTTGCAACAAATGCAATCTCATTTTCTGCTTGCAGTATCTTTTCAGGAAGACAGCTATGTTATCCACCAACCAGACCATTCTAAGATACTCCAGTGCGTTTTTCACATGGATAGTTATCATCCAAATGAGTGGGCAACTTTTGGTGGCTAGAATTCATATTAACATTGGCAGGAGGAATGATGAGAGAAACTGTTGCTTTAGACTGGGTGAGGATTCAAGACCAGCATGCTTTATTTTTCTTGACAGAATTTGGGAGGTTAGCGTTTTTCATTTTTCTTTTAAAGTGTATTACAATTATTTGAATACTTGTTATCTCAGATAACGCCTTCATGTTCTTGCCTTAAATGTTCGGAAGGTATATGGCTGATCTTGGCAACTGTAATTAAAGAGAGCTTCAGAGCAGAAAAAAAAAGTTTCAAAACTATATTTCTTGTTATTTCAGCAAGCCTCAAAATTATCTTCTTCCTCAGTGTTATACTTTTATTTTTTCTATTTCTATCTCAATTTTTGTCTGGCCCTTCAGTGGAGGTTTCTTCTTTAATTTTATCCTAATAATAATAAACTTGCAAAGGATAGTTAAGAAGGTAGATACTGCCCTGAATTTAGCCATCTGCTCTATAAATATATATAGACTTGAACTTATATCTTTAATTTCTAATCCCATAGGTTAATTACTACACCTTCCTGGATCTTGGTTCTATTTCATTCAATTGTTCAGCCACAAAATTAGGGATGTTATGACTTTATATCTCTGACTCTTTTTGCAGCCAATATAAGAGTAATTATATATATTGGCAATCCTAGATTCCATCTTTCATAAAGAGCTTACAAAACCTTAGGGCACAACACACTTCTTAGACCTTACAGAGTGATATGGTTCTTTTTTCAATCTGGGAGAAAGAGGGAAAAAAGAGAAAGATTTTATATAGAAGATTCAGAAAGAGTCCCTTCCAATTCTGTGAGATAATGGTGGGATTGTCCTTCAAAAACTTTTTTTGATCAAATACATTTGTGCACCTGTAGTATGAAATATTTTTCCTGGTATCCCCAAATTTATTCTTGTTTGACTCAGTCTGAAGTATACACATATATAGAAAACAAAACACAAGAGATTAGATAGTTGGTGTTCTTTTATGTGCTTTGCCTTATACTATATAATTTTTATATTTCTTTTCACTATAATGTTTGTGAGACTATTGTAACTTCTTTCATATTGCAGAGACAAATAAAAAATTAAACACAGAGAGACAAGCTTTGACAGTAAAATATTGATTGTTTCGTCTTTCCTTCTTACTCATCTTCAATTCTTCAGTACCTTTGGTACTAAGTTTACTGTGCTGCTAGCTAATCATTAACTGCTTTCAAAATATTTCATGATTGAATAAAAAGCATAAATTGTTTACTAACACAAGTATATTCTTAAAAAATCAGGCTGGATACAAATAAAAAAGAAATATATAAGAAATTGGACCCAAGGCATTGACCAGGAAAGAATTGTTTGGAAAGGAATGTCCTATGTAAAAATAAGAAAATTTCCAAGTCCAACAACTCTATAACTTTCATACCATTGCCATATGAAAATTATCTTGCAGGCAGGAAGAAAGAAAGGCCAGGATGATTTAAAATATTTAAATTACTTCAGGTGTGGGACTTCAATATCACTTTTAAAAATCCCCACCGTTATATCTTAAATATCTCCTTCCTTCCTTTTCTTAGTTTGGCAAAGGACAATCCAGAATAAAAATGAACGGACTTGAAGGATAATTCAGTAGTATTAATGAGATAAAAATAAATAGACTCAAAACTCTGGGACATGGTTACTTTTGCTGAACTGGTTGGAAATTCTAGAAGATACATTTTTAACTCACTTGATCTGGTAGATGTAACCAGACTAGAGAAATTGTGAAGATTTTGGTGCTTCCTAAATTATTTGCTTTCAGATTAACCAGATTTACTCCCTGTTTCTATAGTAGTTCATACTAGCAGTATGAGTGGGGTTGTCCTTTTCTCCTTGGTAATTCCTTAGTTAGGGTATTTTCTGCTTCAGGGTGCTTAGGATGAATCCCCACTTATCTGGGCATTAGCTGCCTGATAAGAATGCTTACTGGTCTTTTTCTTTCCTTCTTTCCTTTTTTATTCTCTCTTTGGAATATTGTGTAAATGTAGTCTATTTCTGTATGTCTATTGATGGATGATTTGTCTGAGTGCCAAACTTTCAGGAATTCCCTACACCGAAAATAAGACCCTGTCTTATATTTTTTTGAACCCTGAAGTAAGTGCTTGGCCTTACTGCCATGCGCTCAAAAGCCCGATTGGGCTTATTGTCAGAGGATGACTCACATTCAGTCTCACTGATAAATGATATCTAGTTAGATAAGGGAATATCAGCAAGCAAACAACTAATCATATACAGCATAAGGATTCCACAGTTCAATCCTCAACTATACATAATCTCTTGTTTTGGAGATTAGAGAAAGCTGCCATAGTTCCAAATTATATTAAAATCTAGGATATTAAAAATACAAATTATGAGGTTCCAGGACCTAATCATTCTATTGCTGATTGATTTCTAGATAGTTCAGGTTGTGTCCCCAACTGATTCCAAGTATGAAATATCTCTTGAGAATCTCACCTCCTTACTTCAATCTCATGCAGTCTTCTCACTTGAACAGATATATATCCATTTACACTTCTGTAAGTGAGAGAAAGTAATATTTGTAGGCTTTTAGTGTCAAAGCCATCATCTCTAATCAAAGCTTGAACAGCATTGCTTTAATACAGCCTTCCTCAAGCTGATGCTTTCTGAATGTGTTAAGCTCTTATATTTTTAACCAAGTATTACAATATCTGCAGTCCGACACAGCTGGAAAGCACCTGGTTAAGGAAAGTGACTATTATGTTCACTTGTTTTTCAAGCCAATAGCCAATGTAATTCTTACAAAATGTCAAAATATGATTTCCACTCATTTTTAAGATATCAGCTATTCATTGTCACATTAAATTCAGGAGCAGAGTGCTTTATTACTACACTAATAGTCACCAAACCAACTCATAAGGAATTATAAGTTCTGCCTAGCTCTGTTTTGCCAATCTTCCAGAAGATGTTGATGCTTAATCATATAAGGACTGATTTGGAACATAATAAAACACTGAGCTGGTTCACTCATTCATTCACAATATTTGGTAGCTGCAGTCCATTATAAATGAACCACCGCAGATCAAATTGACCTGTGTCATCTGTAAACACAGTTTCTTCTAGTTGAGTCAGTTTACATGTTCAAATGACAATAATCACAGCAGTCATATAGTCATCTGTATAAATGTAGGCTCATGGTTGATTTATCAAAGCACTCTTCCAGAAGAAAAGGGTTTGATGAGCTTTGTGATGTTCTATTTGAAATTGACAGAACATGCAAGCAAGATGTACTGTTTGTGTTTGGAGACTGAATGCCTATGTTGGAAATATTAAAGGGGACAGTGTAGTACAACTATATGTCTTATGAAAGTAAATGAATCAGGAAGCCAACATCAATTTTTGCTATCCAATTTTTCATAGCTAACAACTGTATTCAAATAACCAAGACTATATTTGAATACATGAATATCACCAGATAGAATACATGGAGATGATATTATTGATAAAGGATGATGGAGGCACTTAATTGTAGCATCAAAGACAAAGCTAGGTTCTCACTATAAAACAGATCTTGAGCTGCTCGTGTGCACATTCCAAGAGAAGAGAAGGAGTAGAAAGTCAACCAATTTCCATAAATTTAAATAAGTCATTAATGATGAATATGAAAAGAGACTTGTCAAAAATGAAAAAAACAGAAAAAATAAAACTAGGTATCTGAACAAACTGTGGAATCGAAAGATCAAAGATATAAAGATGCAATACTGAAATATTGTACAATAGAAACATCAATATCCAAAAAACCTTAAGAAATATATCCTACTTACAAAAAAAATACTTCCAATATTAGAAGATAATGTTAGATCAGCACTCAGGTTATTAACAAGCCAGAAGTCCACAGGAACTGATGAAATACCCATAGAAATATGGTAAGCAACAGTAGAAGAGTTGGTTAAGGTGATAATCAAGCTATATCCACAAAGCTGGAGAATGACACAATCACTAACATATTGGGAGAGATCAATCTATCTTGATCTGGAGGGAGAGGGAAAGAAAAGAGAGATTTTGTAGAATATGAAAACTATTGTATAATATCTTTAATTTTACATGCTAGCAAACTGATTCTTAGGCTCATTCAACACAGATTAGAGCCTTACACAGAAAAAGAAATGCTAGAAGTTCAAAATAGCTTTAGAAGCACAAGACATTATATCTGAGGCATACTAGATAATTGAAAAAGCCAAAGAATAGAAAAAGAAGTCAATCTGTGCTCTATCAATTTAAAAAGGCCTTCATTTGGGTCAATCACATAAAGCTGTGGACTGTGCCAGTGGTGAAATCCAATTTTTTTTACTACAGGTTCTGTGGGCGTGGCTTGGTGGGCATGGTGTGGCTTGGTGGGCATGGCAGGGGAAGGATACTGCAAAATCGCCATTCCCACCCCACTCCTGGGGGAAGGATTTTGCAAAATCTCCATTCCAAACCTACTCCAGGGAAAGGATACTGTAAAATCTCCATTCCAAACCTACTCCAGGGAAAGGATACTGTAAAATCTTCATTCCCTCCCAACTTCATGGGAAGGATATTGCAAAATCTCCATTCCCACCCCACTCTGCGGCCAGCCAGAGCTGGTATTTGTGGGTTCTCTAAACTATTCAGAATTTCTGCTACTGGTTCTCTGAACTGCTCAAAATTTCCGCTACCGATTCTCCAGAACCTGTCAGAACCTGCTGGATTTCACCCCTGGACTGTGCTTATAAAAAGTGTATCCGTTTCCTCATAAGCAACTTATATACAATTCAAGAAACTACTGCATGGTCAAACAGACTGACTTTGGGAATAGAAAAGAAGTGTGACTAATCTGTATACTTCTCTCTTATTTATTAATTATTATTTATGTATCAAGAGAAACTGAATTGGAAAAAGATGGACATAGTTTTAAAACTGTAGGAATAAATATCAATAAAGTATAAAGTATATCAATAAAGTATCAATAAAGTATAAAGTATCCTATTTATTTATTTATTGAATTTATATACCGCCCTTCTCCCAATGGGACTCATGCTGATGACACTATTCGGTTAGCTGAAAATACAAACAGTTAGCTGAAAATACAAATGAACTGCAAGTTCAAATAATAATAGTTAAGGACCACAGTAATGGGACTAAAATTCAATTCAAGAGAGACCAAATTAATGATAACAGATGGAATACTCATCTTCCAAAATGACAGTGATGATATTGAACTGGCGGGTAGCTTTTGCCTTTTAAAATCAACCATCAGCAGTAAAAGAACAATCAGTTGAGAAATATGCCACAGGCAAGACTTGGTAGAACAGCCATGAAGGCCCTGGAAAAGATATTCAGATACCTTGATGTGTCTACATCAACAAAGATCAGAATCATGCAAGCAGGGCTATTCCCTGTGGCACTGTATGCAAGCAAAATTTGGACTTTTAAGAAGCCTGGATACAAAGAGTATTGACACTTTTGAACTTTGCTGCTCAATCAATCATGGATGATTTAACAAATGAGCAGGAATCTTAAATATTCTTCTGAAATTGATCATAACCAGTTTTTTTGAAACACATCTTGGGTATTAGAAAATTAAGCTTTATCACAGTCAGGTGATGTTAATAGTTCTGTGTATCGATATGTTATAAATAAGATGGTTAAAACATAAGGACACAACACTTTTTAGTGCTTTGCTTCGGCCATCTGTGGCAGTTATGGACACAAAAGCTGATTCTAATTCTGCAAGGGGCCATTACTTATGCCTGTGAATTCTATGTAATAATAGGTAGTTAAATTCCATGAAGGTCAGTGAAATAATGATATCAGGGAACACAAATATGGGGGGGGGAAAGCAATTAATCTCCATTGCCTAATATTGGAGCTATTTGTCCTGGCTAGTTAAAGGGGATGAGAATATGGAATAGTTTGCCAATTTTATCTGGCACAACTTGCATTGATTATGCTACACTCTACAAATAGTCCCTCCTTTTCAGTAACCTTTCCAATGTTGATATTTCTGTTCATGTTCTTCTTTTTTCTTAATAGTAATCATGCTCATTTCTGTCAATGCTATTAGCGAATCCACAATCACAGATCAATGATTATTACTACCTTCATACAATACCCATGATTATGTGAATGAGCCATAATTTTACTCCCCAATTACAAACCGAAAGATCATAAAAACTATTCTGTCTTGATCAAGAACAAATAATCAGCTAAAAGGTCATTGCTAGTAATGCGAGGCAGAAACAGAACATCAGATTGAAATAAGAGTCAACTATGGAAGGTTGCCTAAACACTACAAATACATTCTGAATGTCTAGGATAAAAATAAATAAACGTAAACTTAATAAACAATAAATAAATAAACTTAAAAATAAATTTTAAAAAATGTCTATATACTTTAAATGTTGGCTTTTACAATCCCCCTGGTACCTGGTAAAATTGCAAGGGTGTGATAAGAATTGGAACTTAATTTCTGTCCTTTATTTATTTATTTATTTAAAACTGTGTAAAAGCGTACTGCACAAAATTTGTATTTTTTCTGCCACATTTTGCCAGCACATTACAAGAATGTCCTTGAAGATGTAAAATGACTGTGGGACACACAAATAGCAATAGCACTTAGGCTTATATACCACCCCATAGTGCTTTACAGCTCACTCTGAGTGATTTATAATGTGAGTATATTGTTCCCAACAATCTGGAACCTCATTTTACTACCATGAAGGATGGAAGGCTGAGGCAACCTTGAGCCCATCATGATCAAATTCCAGACTGTGGGCAGAATTAACCTACAATACTCTATTATAACCTCTGTGCCCAGGTCTCCTCCTGGGGGGTCAACAACCCCTGGATTAGTTTGATGCAGCTGTTTCTTTGATTCCTACTACCAGAATTTCCCAGCATTGTTCATAGATGGTGGCCTGTGTTGGAATAACAAATAGCTGTTCATCATCTTTAGCTTTCTTTTATGAACAGGTGCCTTCCTTTAAAAACAATCATCCCAGAATATTGAGGGAGAGAAAACAAGGAAACAAATATAAATCAGATCTTAGTCAGCTACTCAATGAGATGTGAAATAGGTTCCAGGACAGATCATACCATACAACCAACTTGTTAGCTATGAAAATATATAGAGGGATATTGTGCTTGGGTAACTGAGCTATTATGCCTTTCTATTTAGTGAAAATATAGAAGGTTTTTTGCATAGTTAATAGAAATTAAATGTTTCAGAGCTATCTTAATGAAAATTTTATCCTGCTAATACAGATTTCTCTCAATGCCTATGAATAGATACATTCTTTGTTTCAGTTCTTCACAATTGAAAACTAGCTGATTTTTTACCATAGCTTTTATTACAGTACCCACTTTTTTGCTCTACAATAAGAAATAGTCTCTTCATTTCTATTGACATTTTTCACAATCACTATTTTTCTTATTTACATTCACTGGTTTCTTCTCTTCTGAAGCACGCAGTGATTTCTCCTCTTCAAAGAAGGTCTTTGGGAACAATGCAGCAGAAACATAATTTTTGTTCCCAGATGAGATAGGACCAAAGTCGCATACAAGGATCACTGAAATAGTTTATCTGTAGCATTATTTCTGCACATATTTCCACGTGAATGGAAAGTGGGCTATTCAGAATTATAGAATCAGAGTTGGAAGGACCTAAGAAGTCTTCTTCTTTAACCTCTTCTTCAGGACAGATATACTCAGAGGATCCTAATAAAATAGCTATTCAACCTTTGTTTGAAAACTTTCAGTGAAGGAGTACCTATAAGTCAGGAGACAAGTTGTTCTACTGCTTAACAGATCCCACGGTTATAAAATTCTTCCAAGTATTGGAAGACTGGTGTCATCTTACCCCTCTTACCTCTCTTCTTTAGGCTAAATATATCCGGTACATTTAATAATCATTCTTTTATAGGATTGGCCCTCACACTCTGCATTTTTGCAGGTGTACACTATAACTGACAATTGTATGAATAAATCAAGTGTTCTCTGACAGAGACTTGTATCTTTTGCCACTAGTGTATATCATTTCTTTCCCTGTTATTGTCTGTTAAGTGACCAGTTTTGTAACAGTTGTTACCCTTAGTAGCTGTCATCCTGGACCTTGTCTGATGCTGATGGATTGCTTTTCTGTTACCTGCTGCATGACATTTCTTATCTCTTTTGGCTTGGTATCCAGACTTGGTCTAATTGCTTCCTTTGATTTTATCTTCCCGTGTATATCTTTATTTTTTCTTGGGTTCAAATTCCATTCACCTATTTCTCTCAATATTTTATTTCTTGTAATAGAACCACGGTTTCAGGAAGCAAAGTTACATAATGAGCAAACTCAGTGACAAGATCATTATTAATTGGGATCCCTCTTTTCCTTCCATTCCTAGTGTTGGAATATCTATCTAACATAGGCCTTCAAGGACTAGAACTTGCACAAGTGCTAAATGTGCACAAGTTGCTAAAGAAAGGATAAAAAAAAGACAGGATAAAAACTAAAAAGCCGAGCAGGAGAAGCATATATCCTACCAGACCTCCATCTTGGCTCCTCCCCCTCTTTTCGCTAAAGAAAGGTATGGCATCTCACTTGCCAAGTTGGACCTTTGAGATAGGCCAGTGAGGAAATAGACATCAACTAGAATTCTAGAATTCGTTGTTATGCAAAATAAAATTAATTGGGGTTAATATTTATTATTCTCATCATTATTACAATAATAAATGTATTAAATTTGTATGTCACCCAACAATTCTAGGTGGTTCGCAAATAATTATAATACAATTGTGATTCCCCACCCCCACTTCCTCCTCTTGGTCAAGATTGAGCTTAATCATTTCTTCTTCTTATCTCTATATTCCTGTACATTCCCCTCATACATAGAGTTTTCTCTTCAATCCAGAAATATTTATTTCTTCACTCCAGCAGGAAGTGGTACCTGTGCAAGTAGTGCTCCCCTGTAGAACTTATGTGCAAATGCTGCATCTTGTGAATCTTTCGCCCTCTTTGATATGACAAGAAACCTCCAGAACTTTAGTTTACTTTGCCACCTGAAATGTTTCACTAACTTATAGAATAATATCATAGGTTATTACTACTCATCATTTTATTGCTTTCAGATTAGCTTTACATGTTTTGTCATATTTTCCCATCAATAATCAACTGCTTATTATTAATAAATTGCTTGAACCATGGTGGCACAGTAGTTAGAATGCAGTGCTGCAGGCTAATTCTGCCAACAGCCAGCAGTTTGATTCTCACTGGCTCAAGGTTGACTCAGCCTTCCATCCTTCCAAAGTCAGTAAAATGAGGACCCAGATTGTTACGGGCAACATGGTGACTGTAGAGTGCTTAGAGAGGGCTGTAAAGCACTATGAAGTGATATATAAGACAAAGTACTATTGCTATTGAGCATTATTGTTAATATTTTTATGTTATTTATTTATTTATTTATTATTTATTTATTAGTTTGATTTATACACTGCCCTTCTCTGGAGACTCAGGGTGGCTTACAATACATTAAGCAATAGCCTTCATACTTTTGTATATACCTGCTTAGT
>JANHZT010005384.1:0-15653 GCA_032468215.1 Stegonotus admiraltiensis
AGCCAAGCTGTCTTAGGAATTCTGGGAGTTGAAGTCCACAGGGTGTGAAAGAGCCAAGTTTGCCTACCACTGGTCTACAACAATGCAAAATGTTAAAATATCTTTAATATTATGAATATATATCTGGATACATATTATCAATAGGTACCAATGTCTTCTAGGTTGCCTTAATAGTAGGTATAATCAATATATACATTTATACAAACATTTATTAAGATACAAAAGGCATAATTTAACTGACACCTCTTCCCAAACAATCAGAAGAGGCACTGTCTTCAAAAATGCATGTAAGGATTTCAATTTCTTTCCAGAGATATAACATCATCATATAACAGAATAAATTAGGTCATCTTTCTTTGGTTCTATATAATCTTTATTGCTATGCCATTTCTGTTTTTTAAAATTAAATCATTAACAAATTCTAGAAAAATGAGAGAATATGCACATTTTAGAACCATTAATAAAACCAATTCATGCTCAGCTGGCCTTTGACCAGGAATGAGGAAGAAACCTTGGGCTGAATCATACTCTTTAATGCAGTGTTTCATTTGTGAGGAGGCACAGCATAATAGCAAGGATTTCCTCTTTAATAAATATAAAAAAGATAAACTGTGGAAGACCCTATGTTTTTTTCTCCAGGATTAGAAAATCACAAGATTTCCCCAGAATTTAAAAATAGTGTATGTCAAGGTTGCTGTAAATTATCTATTTTCTAACAAAATCAAGCAACTATTACATATTCGTTTCAAAAGATTCTGAATCACTTAGTCCTAAGAAGCAGAAAATTTGTAATATTTACTGACAAAAATAATTTTATTGAAAATGTATGTGACAAGTTTACTCATTTATCTTTGTCATAGACATAGCTATTGGAGTAAATGGAAAAAGTCAATCACTTACTGGGTTTCCTTCAGTTCTAATTCTGCCACTGCAGTAATAAACTGCACTAATTTATGATGGTGCAGCAACAACCTTACAAGTGGCAAAATACCATCATATTTATCGCGACACACTTCGGCCAAGATGTATGCAGCTGATGCAGAAATTGGCTATAAAAAGGGGGAAATGGGATGAATGTACATAATTCCTCACATTGAAACATGCAGGGAAACGTTAATAATAATAGTAATTTTTCAGGTAAGTCTTAGACTAAGTTAAAAAAAGCCTATGTAAAATAACAATTTTCTTCCAGTTTCACGAATTACATTTACTTTTTTGACAGCTGATTAGAAGAAAACCTTCTATATTCTTTTTGCCTTTCATTTGACAGAAGAGAAAAAAAATCTCAAAACTACTGTTTTATGTTCATATTTAAATTTTTAATATCAGATGGAGCATCCAACTGCCAAAGAAACTTTCATTAAAGGCAAAATCAGTTCTTTGTGCAGGCTATCCAAACTGACAGAGCACTTCCAGCAACCAAATACATTGTTCTCAAAATTAATCAGCAAATTAGGCCTGGGAAGAAGGTTAAGAATACAAATTGAAATGGTTTACCTTTCAAAAGTACACCTTGCCATATGAACACTTATTTCAAAAGAAGTAAAAACAGATTTAGGGAAATTTGAAAAGGAAGAGTAGATAACAGCTTGCCTTTTAGAGGATCTTTACCCACCTTTAAGCCAACCCAAATAGAATCCAAATTTAGTCCACTAAATTATGGCAGTAGTTTTGACTTTATGACAGTATCTGTGACTATAACAGGGAATTAAATCAAAGCATTTGCTGGCCATTATACAGAATGCACTCTCATAATAGTTGTTATGAATGTAGCCTCCACAAAACACTCATTTCTTAGAGGGGAAAGAAGTCTGAAACAGACTTCACACGTTTATTACATATTCAATTCCATATTTAATTACATTATTGAATTTTGTATTATGTACATCAAAAGGAATAAAGGAAAGTATGAATAATATAAATATGTAGCAAATTAAAAATGCAAGTTAAATAAAGAACCTTCTTTTGAGTAAATGAGATATAATTCTGTGCCAAATTTAGGAAAATTCAATGTACAAATACAGTGTAAAACCTGGACCAAGAACTGAGATGGTTCTGTTATCAATCTCATATGTATTCTACCAGATTTTTGCTGCAATAGAAGTTAAGTCTGATTCCTGGCTACATGACAGAATATTTGTTCTTGTCTAAAAAAAGGATGTATTGCATCAAATCTGTACAATATGCATACTTCTCAATATTGAATAGATGAACACAAAGCAGCTTTTAAAGTTCTTTATAATGAGGAAAATTCTTTAAGCACATTTTTTGTAGAAGTGCTTTTGTAGTGATTGTTTTCTGAATGGCAAACTCTTGACATTCATTGCAAATAGCATCTAAAATGCTACCTTTTCATAGAGTATAAGAAGTTGTTTTTAAAAGTTAACCATTTTAGGGGCTGTACAATACTGTATTATACATATTGCATTTTGAATTCTGAACAGAAATCTAATCTAAAATTTAATCTCCTTTTGAAAGGAGAACTTGTACCACTTCCCAACAAATCCAGCACAAAAGGAGTGCGCTAATGGCAGAGCATTAACTGATTAAATTGAAAAATGGAAAATACCTCCACTTCTGGTGATTTCAGAAGCAAGTCTCTAAGAGACCCATAGTACCCAGATGGAAGTACATAATCTTCTGCATAATTTATATTCAGTCTAAGGGATCCATGATCTTCACTTTTAGCAGATTTAGTTCCATTATCTTTTGGCTGTAGGAGGTACCTTAAAAAGAAGAAATTATAAGGCTTAAGGTATTATCTAAATGACATGCTGAGCAAACTGTAGTTTTAAGTAATTAAGTCAGAATAAACAGAGAATGAAAAAGCAATAGGATCTTTCTCCCTTCCCTTCTTTTGTAGATTTGTGAATTTTTGTACTTTTGTACATATAAAACAGGCCAGTTTTATATGCAATTTTACTAAAGCTTTAAATAATATTGGGATCTAGGGCTACCCTATACACATTGCTGGATATACACTATGTCCACATTTTGAACAGTTCTAAACTATCAATCACAACCTGACCTTTCCTGTCTTTAATTTCAGTTAAGATTAACTGTTTGCTTATTTCACTGCAAACAATAATACTTAATTTTTTTGTTGATTTCAATGAAACTGTAGAAAAGATTCACTTGGAATAGTCAGTAAAGATATGGAAGGTAGAAGAAGCTATGCTAGTTTAATTATGTTAAACCTACTCTTCATTTTACCAATATGACAACTTTGTGCTCAGTTCCTTACCATGCTTGGAAAGTATCACTTCCTAATGCTTTGACAGGAATCTTAATTTCTCCTAGGAAAAGATCTTGCACCAAGTTGCCATTGTTCCATAAGTCAATCCTGAAAGTTAAATCTTAGTTTTAATAACTGATTTGTTAGCTGTCATAACACATTTAATTTTTAAGTGGTCATCTGATTTAAAATGATCACACAGAGTAGCACACCAACTCCACATGCACAAAAGTAAGATTATTATCTCTCATCTAATAGTTTGTCTGAGTTAAGAAGAAAAGTGCATCTTAGTTCCATAGAAAGCAATCGTGAGAATCTGCCTACCAGTACTAGTTTAATCTGAAGTGTTATCAGTAAGAAAAAAGCAATGGTGCTGAGGCATTCAAAGAAAAAAAGTATACTTTCTTCTCAGGCATTTACTATTCTTGTTTTATTTTCCTTAATCGCATTTAGTCTTTATTTTGATTAAACTGTAGCACTCCAATGACACATGCATTATGTATTCTTTAAAATTACTTTTTCGCCAAGGCAATTCAAGAATTCATAACTTAAAAGCATATACACACACTGTATTTGGGTTGCTGAGTCTTACCTCACCAATATTTCTGTTAAACAGCACATATATTAAGAGAAAAAAATCCATTGTGTTGTGAGACTTGTGAAGGTATTGTAACAGGTTCTGTTGCTTCCCTAAATGTTATACCTACTGTGACATGAATTCAGATGTTCTAACCTACCCTACAGAAAATGTTTATTTGAAGTCAGATTAAGAAATAATATATTCTTTTCTTCAAAATATTCCAATTATAATTCCTTCTCAAAATTTATTGCATTGAGAGGTGTATATATACATTTGTCCACTTGTTTCATAGTAAGAAATGTGTAAGTCACAACACTTCTGGTGGCCAACTGTTTATGATGTTACTTGCCCCACGTTCTTTTGTAATTATATTTGTATTTTGGTCTGTGACCGCAAATAAAAGTTATTATTAGTGTAAGTCACAAGCCAGTTAAAATGTCTGAACAGTTATCTAGATGTACTTTAAATCAGTAGCACTAACCGTAATATGATTTACTTATTAGCCACAGATGCTTGTTATACAGAATTAGAATAAATGCTGTAAGTAATATGCTTTGACTTAATAAATTGCTTTTCGGAATATGCTTCAACTGCTGTTTTTGAAGGCATGTTTTTTTCAAGGCCAGATTTAAACTGAACCTTATCCCAAACTTAATTATCTCAATCATTTTCAGCAATTACAAAGCAACTTTTAAAAAAAATTTATTATAAGAAGCATTGTCTGCTTTGATTGCCATATTTAAATTAATCTTAATATGTTGAAGAATATACCTGACTTCCAGTTTCTCAATGTCTTCTTCTTCTACCTGAAATTGTGACTTCTTGGTGTAACTACTGGACCTAGTTACCTGAAAATAAAATTTACAAAATTAATTCGTTGCTCTTTTAGCAGTACCCATTTAATCCAGTCTAATAGCTATGTCTTTCTAACATTGTTTGTTACTAGAAAACTTTAAGTAAAAACACATACATCTTGAAATGTAAGGAAGAGTATTACAGTAAATATGTTTGCAATATATCAATGTTAACAGTCACTGTAATAAGATAGTCAGCTCTAAAAAGCATTTTAATAATCCATATAAAACATAAGAAAAACATGCTTACTCTTTGTTTACTCAGTTAAAGCCCAAGGCCCATGTTTTGATATGAAAAAATTAGTTAATTAACCCTTGATTTTTAAAGTGCTTTAAAAATATTCCTACAGCATTTATAATTTTATTCTGAACTGGTACAAAGTCTTGGATTAAGTTCCAGGTTCGGATGTTAGTGAAAACAACCACAGCTAGCATTCTTCCAGGAAGAACATAATAAATTTTAAAAGAGAAAATACAGAAGTTGCCACAAAAAATGTTATTTAATGACTGTCTTGCAGTTTAGTAAATAAGCACCAAAAATAATCTCTCATACACCCTTTTCAACACTTTTACAATATTTCAGAACTTTCATGTTAAAGTGAAAGGAGCTGAAAGAAAAAAAATGCTGGTATTTATGTTTTTATATAGTAGCTATCATATCAACAGTAATAATCAACATTCATACTTTTCTATTAATAATTCTAGGCCAACATCATTATTGAAACATCCTGAGATAAAATGCTAGAATCCAATGTGTATACATATTTCCCCATTCACCGCTATGTAACTGAAACAAATTTTGGTGCTAGGTAAGGCATATAAAAATCTAGTTCTCTAGTTAGGACCATTCATTTAATGATGGTTCAAAGTTACAACTGCTTGGGAAAAAGTGACTTATGACCTATAGTCCGATAAACATTGCAGCACCTTTGAGTCACATAGTCACAATTCAACTTGGCAATGGGCTCATTTACAACCAGTTGCAATGTCCTGCAGCCCACGTGAGGGCTCAATTTGTGAGCTTTGTTGTCATTAGAATCTTTTTTATATATAGACTGTTCATCATAACCTTTCTCCTATTTTTTTCATGATTTTCCACCCAAGAAAATATGAAAGTACCACTGCACCCTGATCCCAAAATTTTACAAACTGATTCATAATTACCATTTAAATGGCTAACAAAAAAAGCAGTACAGAATATTGATAAGAAATTAGTTACCTCAAAATAAAATGTTTCATTAAATTGTGGATTGCTTGTTTTCTTCTTTACCCTTGTCTTCTTTTGATCGTTCCTATTCCAACATAATACAGCTTTACTATACAGGTCTTAAAATATATTATTGTAATTAATAGGATTAATCTATGTGAGTAAGCATTTCTTTTGTAGTTTAAAATTAAAAGGAAGACTTTTTAAAAATTATCCAAATACATCACTGACTCCTTGAAATTGTATAGTCCCATTAAAAATTTAAAATGCATTGTAAGCCGCCCTGAGTCTCTGGAGAAGGGCGGCATATAAATCAAATAAAAAAAATATTAAGTATTTAGGTTAATACTTGGGTGTGAAAATATATATAAACAAACTACACACAGTTTGTATTCAATACATTGAAAGATTTTGGCCATTCGGAATTTAAAAACCTATTATAATTTGATTATGTGGGATACTTATTAGAAAAAAACTAAGCACCAAATTTCAACGAATTTTAGAATTAGAGTTTATATAATCATTTATAAATGAAATGTTATTTATCTATTGCAGTCTGAAACAGATTAAGAATGAATTACAGAATACGGTTTTTTACATTTACATTAGCATTTTATAAACTCTTTATCTACCTTTGCTTTCATAAATTCATATGATTTTGTACAGACACACAATAGTCTTTTATTAGGTATTTTCTTGAAGCAGGAAATCAATGACTGAGGGGAAAGTACAGCCATGTAGACTAGTCTTTCTTCTCATAACCTAAATATCAATGTGAGCAGGGAGGGAATCTTTTACACGCCATATGAATAAAGAGAAAGTAGTGCACACCAATCTTTTGGAGGAACAACAAAGTGATTATAATGAATAAAAATATTATAGAGACAGCAGTAAACTAGCATTCTTTAATACACAATTTTCTAGTTTAGCCAACTGCATATTCTGAATTTCACATGAATGGTGTGGATAATATTGCTGTCATGGGGATGCAACTAATGTGTGCCTTTATAGGATCTATATCCCACATTTTTTCAGAAGCTCAAATAGTGTACATATACATTTCTTCCCCAACAGAAATCCAGTATGTAAATTGGGATAAGAGCAGTGAGTTGTCCACAGACAGCATATCAGCTTCCATATCCAAAAGCAGAGTTGAGGCCAAAGTTCCCAACTCTAGGACTGTAGTTTATCCACTGGCTTTACAGTGATATGACTGGTCAAAAAAACCCCTATTATATGAGGCACAGTGCCTACGAAAAGCCACGTAGAGTCTACAGGGACAATATTATCCCAGAGCATTATATTAAGAACTTGAAATTTAATTCAGATTATTTTTATGCATAATATGCATACTAACACTTTTTAAAAACATGCCTCTATATTGTCTTATATGGAGCATCCACAATATGCAGAGCTATAATTCAGTTTAATCTATCATATAAAACAATTTAAAATGTGCATTAACCCTGTAGATTTTGTTAATGAGACATTTATCAACTGAAAACTGGTGCACTAATATCAACCTAATTTTGTCAGCTTACGTACATTTTAAATTGTTATCTTGGCAACTTCAATACATTTTAAATTAGTTACCTTGAAGGACCGACAACAGATACTGTAGCATAAGGGTCACAATTTTGCCCATTAATAAGAGGTAGCCCATGACATTCCTTCAACCTAGAATTAAAAAAGAAAAAAAAAGAAATTACTGGTACAGTTGCAGTTCATGTAAAGTATGTCACATCTGATAGATAAGTGAAAAATAAGTTGTGCTAATCCAACTGTTAGCTGGTGTTGGACATATCTTATATTCTTCACACAGGCCAGCAACGATGTTTTCAGTTTTCATTGTCTTGTCAGTAACTTTTAACATCATCTATTAATAATTCTAAGTCATTAGATTTTTTTATACCTACTCTATTCTAGAAGCTATGTGCATTTAATCTTGAAAGAACTAATTGGGGGTGGGACATGATATCACTCTTCAAAAACCTGAAAGACTCACACAGCAAGACCTGTCATTTCTCATTCCAGAAACCAGGCAATGAACAGGTTTATGTTACAGAAGGTAGATTCCAATTTCATTTAGAAAGAACTCTCTAGTGGTAACTGGAGCTCAACAATAGCAATAATTATTCATAGAGATGGGCTACTGCAGTAAAAAGGTTAAAATACAATAATAGTGTAACAAAATGAAATAACATAACATTATTAAAGTATTAAGAACAAACTAAATCCCACTGAGAATAAAACTTCCAACCACAAGTCAGGATGGGAGTTCAACCTCTCCTAGATCTCCTCCTAAGGCTTTCTTTAAAAGGCAGGTTTTCCTGCTATGTAACAGGGCTCATCTCAAGTGGCATATTTATGTAGAACTAGTACTGCTAGAAGGGATTTATTCCTTGATATGCTTAAGAAACACAGAGAAAGAATTTATGAGAAATTTGTTGCTGGATCTTCTGAAATTCTGAGCCAATACAGATGATGTACATATAGAATTACAAGATAATTTCTGCTGGGTTAAAAACACAGTGAAAAAAGTGTGTTTAACAATATGAATAAAAACCATCTGTCTCGAGACAAGGCATCTCCATAAACTGATGATACCCAATTATATATCTCTGTCCCAGATGAAGCGTGTTGCAGTGGACATCCTTTTGTGATGTCTGGAGGCTGTAGGGGTCTGGATGGGGAACAACAGACTTCAGCTGAACCCCAATAAAATGGGTCCACCCATTGCTTCTGTATCCTCCATGTCTTTTATATTATAGATTATATGATGTTTTTAATACTGTAGATTATATACTAATTAATGTATGGATTGTTCAAGAATGAAAACAAAATAACATTTGAAATTCTGAAAAGCAAGAATTTCAGAAACCTTAAGTTACCTTTTCCTTGTCAATGATCAGTTCTGAGCATGTAATCATTTATTTGATAGCTATCTGACTGATATGGGCTCAGAACCAAGGTTTTAATACCTCCTGCTATACCTGAAAGAAAAACTGCATGTACGTTTGTCATGATCTACCATGTCATCTATCAAAATAAAATCATGGTAATGTTTATCTTTTTGTGCCTTTCTACACATTTAAATGTTTTGTTTACTTTTAATTATATATACGTTTAGATTTCCTTAAATACATAAAAAAAAACCTCAAATATTTCTGGGTCCAGTATGCACATATCCCGTCAGTTATATGAAATTTTATAACATGCTCAAATACTGGGACCTTAACGTTTGGGTATACAAGGCTTGCTTTAACTTTATCTTCTCTTTCTCATCCCCCAAATATGAAATTGGAGTTGGAAAAAGTAAATGAAAACTAATAGATCTCATGTTAGATACTAGAATTCTTTCAAAAAATAAAAATGGGAAAAGTAATGTTTTCCCAAGTTCAGAAAATTGAATTATAAGTTTTTTTTAGGAATGCAGTCATTATTAAATAAAAATAAAATTCAAAGGAGTTTTACATTTGGAAATTTTTCTACTTAGTTATAATGATTCAGTAATAACATTTTAATCTACTTATTTAATTTCCATAAGCAAACATTTTTTGAAAAGAATTCATGAATAGCCTTACTGTACTACTAGCTGCTGGCATACAGATCCATTATCTGTAATCAGCTCATTTAATTTTAATTCAAGATGTACTTTTCCCTGTTGATAAAGAGGAAAAACATTGAGTTGAAAATCTGTCAAATTATACTTATGTTTCCAATACTGTTCTACATGTTTTCAAAATGTTTTCCAAAAGTTACCATCAGATTATAAAAACATTAGCACAAAAACTGAAAGCTCTTTTCATAAAGAATAAAACCCCAAATCTTACCAATTAACATTTCCTCTGAAAATGTTGGATTTAAACTATTATTTACTGAATAAATTCCACCAGGATGCCAAATATTAAGCAATTAATATTAACAAACAATAGATATTGCTTCTACTTCCTCTAAGGAACAATTGATAACATGGAAGCTCATGATCCACGTTAGTAAAAACTGTCGAAGACAACGTACGGTAGAATATTAATCCTAAATGGAGACTCATGAATTCAGGTAGTTCTTGTTTACTGACTGCCTTATTTAGCAATTGTTGATGATGGTGATGATGTAAGTTTAGAGGTCTCCATAGCAAAGCAAAGCTGGAGTAAGACAAAAGCACTATTGTAGTTTCACTTAGCAACTGCTTCACTTAACGACTGAGTTGCTAGTCCCAACTGTGGTTGCAAATAAGAACTACCTGTATTTATCTTTCTGGGGCTTATTTTTCTCCTGAACGGATTCATATTGCTATAGAAACTAACAGTAATAACAATAGCACACAATAACCCACCCTACAGTAATTACAGAATGTGTTTTAATATTTCAAGATATAGATTTATGAAAATCTTTAATTTAACCAGTGTTAGATGTGCTAAGCACGCTAGCGTTATAATCCTCGATTTATGACTGCTTGCCTAATGATAGTTTGAATTAACAGCCTCCAAAAAGACAGTTCCGATCTAAATTTGAATTTATGACCGTCACCTACCCCTCTCCATCATTACATAGTGGCAATTTGAGTGCTTGAAAACTGGCTCACATTTATGACCATTTTCAGTGTTCCATAGCTATATGATCATGATTTATGTTTTTTTCTCTCTTTTTTAGCAAAAAGTAGCAAAAAACACCATTAGCTAAACTGGATCACACTTAACAACTGTGTGGTACAACTTTCAACCATGATAAACATGGTCATAAAATCAGGTCCATTCACATGATGACTCAACTTATGACCACAATGACTTACAATAGAAATTCTGGTTCCAGTTGTGGTTGTATGTTGAGTACTACCTGTATTTTCAACCTGGAAAATTGTTATCTTTCCATAATCACAGAAAATCAATTATTTCTTAGGTGGCTTATATTTGGAATTACTTGTATAAATGCTTTTCTTCTCATTTTTTAAATACAGTATTTTACTGTATTTTCCATAATCTCCAATCAGTGGTCAGTTCTAGATGATACCAGCTTGGAAAGGTTACAATTGCTTCATATTTCTTGCGTAAAAATGGCTCTGTGTATACATTCAAGCCTTGCTGTCTTAGGCATTTTATTTTTTAGATGTACCCACCCCCCCGAGAAGAAAGGTTTACAATTTAAGAAGCAATAAATACTTTTTTGCTAGAGCATGTCCAGCCTCCCACACATTAAGCATCTCTAATACAGGTCCTTTGACTTAAGACCAGTTCGAATTGAGACCAGAATTTCCATTGTTAAGGCAGTTGTTAAGCGAGTCATACTCAATTTACAGCCTTTTTTGCCATGGTGGTTAAGCAAATTGCTTGCAGTTGTTAAGTTAATAACACAGATGTTAAAGGAATCTGGCTTTCCTCGCCGACTTTGCTTGTCAGAAGCTGGCTGGGAAGGTTGCAAATAGCAATCATATGACCCCGAGATGCTGCAACTGTCATAAATGCATACTGATTGCCAACCACTAGAATTTTGATCTCATGACCATGGGGATGCTGCAACAGTTGTACTGTATGCGCAAGTACCAGTTTTAAGTCAGCATTGTGACTTCCAGTGCTGTTGTAACTTCGAACAGTCGCTAAACAAATGTTGTAGTCAAGGACTACCTGTATTAAGTGCTTTGTTTTCAAAGATGTTTTAGTTATTCAATCTGGGAAAATTAATAAGTAACAAGTGTTTGAAATATGTCCAGTTACAAAAAAACTGAGCTCATGAAATCAAAATAGATCCTCAGTACATCCTTTTTCCTGGCATTAGTTATTTTACAGGTTATACTGCCCTATTGGCTGATTTAGAAGAGTAGATACTAAGACGTAATTAGGTACATCAGCTGTGCATTCTGGTAGTGGCTAAGAATGGCTTATTTATTAGCCTCGCTTTCCCAAGAGAAACACACTTTTCAAATGTGTGGCAAAAGTATGTGAGCCTTTGCTAGTGTGGCTCCCATGAGCAGCAATAACTGCAATTAAATATTCCAATAACTGTTAATTCAGTCCTCAACATTGGCTTGGAGGACTTTCAGTCCATTCTTCTTTACAGAACAAATTCAACTCAGGGATGTTGGTGGGCTTCCTTACTTCAAGTCCTTCCACACCATTTCTATAGGTAAGGATTTTGATTTGACCATTCCAAAACATTAAATTCCTTCTCCATTCTTTAGTTGTACAACTTGTGTGTTCTGGATAACTGTTTTGCTGAATGACCCACTTTTTCTTTTAAACTTACGGACAGATACCTTGATATTATCGTGTACAATTTTCTGGTATAATTCAGAATGCATAGTTCTATCAATGATGGCAAGCCATCCTGGTCCAGAAGCAGCAAAGCAGCCCCAAACCATTATACTGCCATTGCCATCTTTGATAGATGGCATAAGGTTTTTATGGTAGAATATAGTGCTTGTCTTTCGCCAAACATAATGCTTTTCATTCCAGCCAAAATTACCTATTTTAGACTCATCTGTCTACGGAACATTCCACCCCCACCCCACCCCCCAAAAAATCTGGCTTATCCACATAGTTTTTCACAAGCTGTAGATGGGTAGCTATGTACTTTTTGGAAAGTAATTGTTTTCTCCTTGCAACTCTGCTATGTATACCATTATTGCTCAGTATTCTACTATTGGGAGTTGCCATGAACTAGAGACTGCAAGAGACGTTTCTAGTTCCTTAGACATTATCCTGATTTTCTTTGAGACCTCCCAGAGTATTACACACATTGCTTTTGGGATGATCTTGGATTGTCAGTTCCTCCTGGGAAGAGTAACAATGGTTTAGAACTGCCTCCATTTGTATACAATCTACTCGATGGCGGACTGGTGGAATCCAAACTCTTTAGAAATAGTTCTGTATCTTTTCCAGCCTGATAAGCATCAAAAATTAATTTTTAGAGGTTCTCAGAAATCTCCTTTCTTCAAGACATGACACACTTCCACATACTTGCATCACAAAGATCAGACTTTGATAGCAAATACACAGAATTCTGTTGTTTAAATAAGGCAGGACTTCAGTCACACCTGATTATCATCTCACTGATGACATTGATAATGACCACTAATTTTCTCTTCAAATGATCTGATAATCCTAGAAGTTCACATACATTTGCCACATACATTTTCCCCAAATGAATAAATGAACAAGTATAATGTTTTTGACTAGTTTAATTCTTTTTACTTAGTTCTAGGACTTGTGTGGAAAACAGATCACATTTAGGTTATAATTATGCAGAAATATAGCTAATACACATAAATTTATAAACATGTAAGCACCACTACACACCCTGTACACATACATCAGCATTAGTTATCATGTTTATTTGATTTTACCTGAACTTCTGAGTTAGAATCAACTGGTTGAAGTACAAACCACGTTTCCTTGCCAGAATATATGCTCAAATCTTCTTTTTTGATAGCTATTTTACCTAAAAGAAAAATTGAATGGGCATATTAATTTAAAACTAAGTATTATGTTCATCTAACGTAGGTCTAGAAAAGATTTGCATCAGAATACTCTGTATCCTAAAACACATTTTAAAAATACAACCTACCAGTATTTTGCATTCTAGCATTAGGAAAATATGATCATCATTGTTTGAAGATGAATGAAGAAAAAAAATTCAGAATGAAATGTCTGGTTTTGCACGTTATCCCAGAACATCCTATTTAGCAGACTGATGATAGTTCAAATAGCAAGTATTAATTTAGTCATTTGGGATAGAAAATCACTTGAGCTTCACATCATGTAGAACAAATATTTTATATTTTAAAGAATGAAATGCATGCCCTTAATGATCAACAATTTCACATTTAATATAACAAAACAACCCATTAGTATTAATATGTCAATTGTTATTTCTTACCTATACGCAGGTCCCTCTGTAGAACATTTTTGTCATAAATATAGAATGATAAATACTGGAATATTCTTGGTATTTCAAAGTAAAACTCTTCTCCAAAAAATGGACTGTGAAAACAAATCAGCAAACTACCCGATTATTTTGCAACTTGTCTGCTTTATATCTGAAAGTTACAAATTTTAATAAAAGGATTCTCCTTCTGAACATAAAAGAATTATTCTGCTAATTTTAGCATAGCCTTCCTAATTAACATTAGGATACATATTTTATTAAACAATAAGTTACTCCTAAGAACCTTTCACTGTTCTTGAAAATGCCATTCTCTATATAAAAACTCCAGAAACTTTTTGGAAACTGCCCACTATCAAGTTTTTACCTGTTTCCAGAATGCCTTAAGAATAGTGGCTATCCTTGACTTATAAGGTAGATTGTTCCTCAGGAGAGTATAAGGAACAAACAGAAAAAATAAAATCTTAATGCAGGAAAGCAAGTGTGATTCAGTAGACCCTACTGTAACTTGGTGAGATGAACCTCGCGCAACTTACTGAAATAGAATAGGCCAGAAAAAAATGGGAGAAGCAACATTTTATGTGAAGGAAGTCCATATGTATAGGCATCCAAGAATCTGAGCACAAAGGTCTAATTTAGAGAACACAGAGAAGAACACAGAGAAGGATAAACAGCAAAAAATATTATCTTGCTAACATGATACTGATTGAGCCAGGTCAGGTAGAAGATAGGGATAATGCTGTTCCAAGCTAGAATTCAGAGGCATTAATAATGGAGACTTAAAATACCCACATTTCCACTGGAAAACCAACTTAGCTAATATTGCAAAGTCACAAAAATTCCTCTGTGGTCTTCCTTATGGTTTTTCCAGAAAGCTGAAAAAATATGAGAAGACTGGATGTTCCAATATGATCTAATCAATAAGGAGGTTTTCACTGAAGAGCTAAAAGCACTAGAAATCTTGGGAGGAAATTACCATATCATTGTGAATTTAAGATACTAGAATGGGAGACTTAAATCTCATGCAGTCAGTGAGGGACAACATGATCACAAATCAGATTGTTTTCTAAATAAACAATAGAGTTTTTCCCTTCCCCAAACTGGGCCTAAGTTATCCTTTATGAGGGCATGCGAAAGAATAAAATGCAAAAACGTCTGAAATCTATGAAAAGTGTTTGCAGTTGAAACACTGTCATCGCTGGAATTCTGTCATTATGGCTTTGTATTTTTTCCAAACAAAAAATCACTTTTCAGGAATGCTTGGATTTGAATTTGCCTAATTGGTTCCAGTCCTGCCTTGCTAGCAGTAGTCCAACATACAGAAAGAAAGAAAAAACCGGAGATGGTTGTACATACACATTAGATTTTAGGAGAGCAAATTTTAAGAAGTTTTTTTAAAAAATGCTGGGTATGTCACCTTGGACAGAAATCCTTGGGCCAAAGGAGATAGAAGAGGGTTGACAACTTCTCAAAAGCAAGGTACTTGTGGTGGACTGTAGTCTGGATTCCCGGGAGGAAGGGGCTGCTTTCCAGAATGCAAAGAGACAATGGAGCTTGAAGTTTGGTCTGTAGGAATGAACTTTAAATGACTGCTCCCTAGTAGTACACAGAATATATATAGTATATACAGTTATGCCGATAGTCACTTTAGTTTGCAAGATTCTGTCTATAAGAACACTAAAGAAAACTACAGATGTAATTTTACATGTGTTCTTGGTTCTTGGCTTGACAGTACTGAATGTACACTCTACTTCAATGAAAATTAAAAAGTCAACAGAAAAAATGTTGTGAAAGCATAAACAGCTTTCAGCTAAACCAGGGCTCAGCAACCTGCGGCTCTGGAGCTGCATGTGGCTCTTTCACCCCTCTGCTGTGGCTCCCTGTCACTCAAAATATGCG
>JANHZT010005384.1:19686-45497 GCA_032468215.1 Stegonotus admiraltiensis
CCCCAGGAGGACTGGAGGAGAGCGCAGCCCCTCACTCATGGAGATCCACTAGCAGGGAAATGGTCGCGGAAAGCGTTAAGAAATGCACGAGCCAGGAAGCGGTCATGCTCCCTGGCAGGAGAGGGTTGCACGTTCAGTCCCCACCGGTAGATCTCCATGAGTGAGAAGCTGTGCTCTCCTCCGGTCCTCCTGGGGAGGCTCGCCTCCCCACTGGCAGCTTCTCCTTCTCCTGGCTGCTTCAGGAGCAGCCTGAGACTCTGCTTTCCTTGGCAAAGCGCTTCATCATTGCAGCGCAGGGGACAGTGCAATGCCGCGGGATTTGTGCAGCTACTATCCCACCCCTCCTCCGCCTCGGCCACACTGCGAGGCTCCAACTCGAGGAGAAGATGGAGGAAGGGGGGAGTCTAAACAGCAGCTACCTCAAACAAGCTGCAGCGCTATTATGCAGGGCTCTGAGTGGTTGGAAAAGTGGCAGAAATAGCAGCCAGGGCTGTGCTTTCAGCTAGTAAGCAACGCTGCCTCTGCCGTGAGGGACTTTGGACTTTGGAGAGAGAGGGTGGGGGCAGGCTGTGGGAGCAGCCTGTCTCTTAGCTGGCGAGAATGGACTGCCCTCAGAACAACTACTTTCAAGGCCGAAAACAGGGCAGGGGGCCCCCCCGAAGTGCATGTGCAGGGAGCGCATGCGCAATGTGGGGCGCATGTGTGGGAGGGTTCGCATTGTGGGAGGGTTCGCATTGCATTATGGGTGCTGTCACGCATGCGAGCTGTTGCGTGTGCACATACATGCTTCTGGCACGCCACGAGAAAAAGGTTCGCCATCACTGAGCTAGCCTGTACTTTGAAAGTGTAATATACACTGTAAATAGTAAAATGTTGAAAGCAGGCATGGTTTTAAACCAAATCTAGAAAAGAACACTATATTGCAAAATACATTTTCATTGAAAATATTTTTCTTGCAATTATTTCAAATGCATGAGAAAGGAAATGGGTTACATTTGACTTACATGAAAGTACTTCAGTTCCTCCCATTTCAACAAAACCACTACATCCTGTTTGTTCCTGTTACCCTAAAATTGACTCATAACATTATCACTTTTCTATTCCTTATATCTCAGACTATAATTTATATTTTCTAACTTCAAGATGCCTCTTTGCCAGCAACATTAACTTTCAATCCATTTTGATAGACAGTTATATCATGAATAATAATAATAATAATAATAATAATAATAATAAATATAACATTCTCCTCCCATACTGTGGTCATTTATAAAATTTCCTGATAAACTACATAAAAAGGTTTCTTGTCAAACAAGTCTCTTTTATCCAGAAGAACAATTTTTTGGAAATTAAAATCTATAAATGCTAACATTTTCATTAAAATGTCATGGTTAGTTATAACTATTTAACATACTAAAATTATAATCAATACAAATGAATTTCCTAAACAAATATACTATTATCTACCTATCACACATAGGTATGCAATTCAATTTATTTTTCAGAATAAATTTCAGGCTAAGTGTAAGATTTTAGAGAAGCTCATTGTTATGAATTGGTAAAAATCATTAGTCGAATCCTTTTCAACTATTGCACAGGCATTTTAAATGGTCTCATTCCTTCACCTCAGAGATCTTTCTTGGTAGGCACAGAAAGAATATTTGCATGAAATTGTATTCTTTTCTCAAAGATTAAAAATATCTAAGAATTGGAGTGAAAACAGGAAAAGTGATACTTCTATTCCAAGCTATAAATTAAATTTGGAATGCGGAAGTAAAAATCCGATTTCTACAAAAGTTTCAGAAGATACATTTTGAACTATGATAATTAATTTATTAAGGATAATATTGAATAATAACCCAAAGGGTTGCTAAACATGTAAATTGTACTGTAGATGTCATATACCGGTATGTCATTTTCAAATTTTGATATGCACTGGTGTTTTTCATTTATAGTAGTTCTAATAATTTCTAAGACATGGCGCTGCATTTCTATATATGTGTACGTAAAGTTTCTTACACATAAAAATACAATTTAAACACTATTGTAGTGATGGCTACATCCATTCAATCAGATGTACACCATTTACCAAATACATGAAGACTTATCAATGGTAAGCTCAATTTAAATCAGTAGTTTCTCTTGGCATTTAATGTGTGATCAAGGATATCTTGGTATACTACTAGAAACGCAGTTGGTTTGCAAGACTAGTTACAGCTTTACATCACATTCATACTTTCATTTCACTATCACATCCACTTGTAACCTATTATAAAGATCAGCAATGGCATTAATATGTGGACTATAGGTGTCAAATATTGTTTTGACATGATACAACCTAGAGTATTAACATTATATAGGATTTGTCAGTAAGTATTCTTCGGTATGTTACTTTTAAGCCTTAAATGTTATTTTTAAATCTGTCAAAATACAATTTGTCGTTCAATAGGCTAACATAATTAACCCCCTGGAAACTTAATTATGAAGGGAAATGTCAAGGATTTGTCATATAAGCCTACCTTGCTATAAAGGCAAATTAAACATCACCTAAAACATTGTTACTACACGAGTTTCCACGTAAAAAGTCAGAATTGGGAAACAACTATTAAATGTAACGTGTAATAAAAGCTTTCAAGTAACAGAGTTAGCTTCAGGCAAGAGAAAAAGTGGATGCCTTGCTTAACTTCTGCATCCCTTTTACCAAATAGCTAGTCGTTGGAAAACTTACATAAATATCCCATTTACTTCACATGCCAGCTTTTCCCACCCTAATGCTCTCAGATCCTAATGGATTACAAGCCTCCCGGTTCCCAGCTAAAAAGTAATGTTATACCCACACATCATCTATCCCTGTGCAAAAAAAAACAAAAAACCAACCCTTCCTTTTGGAAGTCCGTTCTATTTTCTTTTTACTTCAACTCTCAACCTTCAGTCCTCTCCCTTTTTGATAGGGAATGCGTGTATTGATTTCTCTTACGACACTTTCCTATTTACTTTTATTTTCCAGAGGGTTTAATCCATGCAATCTGAGTGGCTTATATATATAAAACCTCCAATAAGAGGGGTAAAAGCAACCCATCAAAACCAGAAGGGACAACAACAAGCAAATTAATCACAATTACTGCCCTTCCACCCCGACTGCCTGTGGCTTTTCGCCACGAGGCGGACTAATCTACTCCTACACACAGGCACACACCCGCCGACAGCACCCGGGGAAGCAGCAGGGGTTGGAGGGCTGGGGCGGATGAGTCAGTGAGGCCGCTCCAAGGCACAGGCACTTCCTTCCGGCTCTGCAGTCTCGTCTCCGACCTCCGCCCTCACACGCACTTCCCTCTCCCTCTTTCCGCCTCTCTCTCTCTCTCTCTCTCTGGCCACCGACTTGTACACACATATATACATAGATACACACAGAGAAGCGGGTGCGGATAGTCGACCCCTCCCAGTGACTCACAAATCTTTCCGCGGAGAGTCTGCAGCAGTCGCACCTCTTCGTCGCCCCCCTCGCCAGCAGCCATAGCCGGGGGCCACCCGCCGCGCGGCCGAGAGAAAAGGCCAAACGGCTTCCGCACGCGCCCCGACGCAATCGGACTGTGTACAAAACCGCGCAGACCTACCCCGTCGCGGTACTGACGGGCAGAGCCCTTAACCACCGCGGCCACGCCCACCGCTCTCGGGCCTTTCTCTTCTGCTATTGGTTGGAAGCTCGAGGGCGGGTGGCAGGGCACGGACGCCCCGCGCGCATGCGTCCTTTTTCGGCTTTCCTTTCCCCGGCGAAGTGAGCGGCTGGGCTCGGGGGTTATCAGGGTGATGCATCGCCCCCCTCCCCCCCCGCTGCCCTTTGGAGAAGGCAACTACCTTATCTTTTCCGTTAGGCGTGACTAAGAGAAAGTCAGGGCGGCCGGAACTGTCAGACGTTACTCAATCTGATGCGGGCTCAGCGTCAGAGCCAGATCTAAACCGCAGTATAGAATCGGTGCTTTCTGCATATCAAAACCAGTGTGGATTTGGAAAATGGAAGCAGTTTTGAACAAACTGGGAGGGGGGAGCGGCTGTTTCGGCAAAGGCTGGTACATACCGGTACCATCACGATGGAAGGTTATAAAAACGCACGAGGCTCTTAATTGGGCATTTCTATATTAGTGATGGGTCGTTTCGAATTAGTCTTGACTTATGGCGACTGCCTGGAAAAGTCCCTGCATTTACTTGGCAGGACTTCGGAAGTGTTTTGCCATTGCCTGCTTTCTAAGGCTGAGAGAGAGCGACCGGTCCATAGTCATCCTGCTGGTTTCATGCCTGAGTTGGGATTAGAACTCACAGCCTACCAGGGCCAAGCCTACTACCTTAATCACTATGACAAATTTAGCTGCCTAAATCCAAACTGCCTGTCTCCAGTCGAAGAAAATATACAGGCTGTTTGCTGAACTGTATCCTATATTTCCTTTACAGGTCCTTCCAATTGGCTGATTCTGGGTAACGAAGCCGGCCAAGATGTTTCTGGAGACTGTTGTGAAATAATGTTGAAATAAGGAGGAAGATATTATTTTAACACTTGTACATCTGAAGATGAGGTCAGCCTAGCTCATTCCTGGATTGGGAATGAGATGAAGGTGGCATCATGGAGACAGCAAAAAGTTATTGGCCAGGCATGTCTGTGCTGTGATTAGGTGCCAGGGAGGAAAAGTGCTGTTGATTAGATTATGAAAAAAAACCTCTCACACTAACTGCCTGCATTCAGACTCAAATTATCCTACTTTGGGTACATTATGGGTTTTTCAAGAAAGAAAATTAAGGATTTCCTTTAAAGTATCTTAAATGAGCAAACTTCTAGCTGTACATTTATTTAGTTGCATTTAAATGTATCACGTAACTGTAATTAAATTTTACAATTATAGTTGTAGCAACATTGTTGATTTTTCTGATTACCAAAGATTTTTGAGTGGCATCTAAATTATAATCCAAATAATTTTCTTTTTAAAGTTTGAAAATTTGGGACCATCAGCAAGGTGGATCGACTCAGTAACATTGGCAATGAGCATATCATTGGAAAACCTGAAAGAACAGGTTAGGGACTGATCATGGAGAAAAACTTGATGGTACATAAGCCACCATGCCTGGACTGGAAATATCTGTAGGACCAACCAGATGATAGCTATGAATTAACTGTTTCAGTAATTCTTTGTGGCCATCTTGTGGATGCACTGAAATTTGCAGCCCTGATACGATAAATGTACTTTATAGACATGGAGGTAAAATACAAAAATTGCTCTATGGAAATTGACATTGCTTTATTAAAGATTCGTCAAACTAGTAACTCAACTGCACTAAGCCATGGTTGGCTTAATTTTGGTTTATTGAAGAAATGGTTGAATTTACATAGCAAAAGGTATATAAAAGTATACTTACAAGCTATAAGTATAGCTTATAAACCACAAAGGCTTCTGATTTAGCTATTAGGTTGACTAAAATCCACTTTTAATTGTAAGAGCACAATTGTTGGCACTAAAACGGGCTAGAAAGAACAGTTAATGCCACTATAATTATATTTTTCCTTCCTCTGTCCTCGATTTCTAGCAATGATTAATAATATAGAATAGAACAGCTTTATACATTTCTATAGATCATATTTCAGACAAATCTATTCAGGGCAAAGTAATAAAGGAATCTGAAGCTGAAGAAAATGCTTTTCAATATATTCAATAAGATTTTTCTTTCTTTCAGTAATGTGCTATCACAATCAACAGAAATGCATTTAGAATGTTAGAAAAAAACATTTAGGTATCAGTAAGGTCTGACCTGTACTAAATTTTCTTTAGTATAATTTCACATGCAGTTATATCACCTAAAATATGTGGAGTGAAAAACAGCAGCAGCAAAATCTACAGGGCTACTTTCACATAACAGTTTGCCATAATGTGGTTTGGTTTTGGCTTCATAACTAATAACCTATAGCTTATTGTGTTGTGCTAGATATATATTGCTTGTTTAATTTCTAACTTAGCCTCCTGTCATTTCCATTCATCTTTTACTAATTTGTACCCAGAGATCCAGAAAGAGGCTGAAAGTTACAAGGTATGTGTTGCTTACTTTGAATGAGTTTCAATTTAATACTGTGTGATTTTTTAAATGATTTTTTAAAAAAATATATTTTTAGCAAGAAAGAGTAGGTGGATGTAAAAACAGAAGGGTTTAGAACACTGAGTGCAGATGGATATGTAACTTTTGGACGTAACTCACTGTAGAAAAGGAACATTAATAATAACAGCAGAAACTTTTAATAGGATATAACTGAAGAAAGTGGATTATTTTGAAGTAATGCCTGCCAATTTTGGTATCAGTTACTATCAGCATTTCCTAGCATTTATTCTAATTAGCAATACTTAAAGGCCATCTTAAGCATTCATATCCTATGCTACAAAACATGCAGTATAGTTTCCATCTGTTTTAAGATACATACTAATATATACTTTAACATGCTAATCTTGAACTTGGGAAGCTGGACCATAGTGGCTGGTCATATGAAAAGTATTAATGCTAAATAAGACTTCTTTTTGTTCATGTTTAGATCACAGAAGAGGGTTTACATATATCAAGATTCAAAATTTATAGTTTGTCCTAATGTTCTTAGACTAAACTTCTTTCATTCCTGGCATTTAAAATTGATTTTGAATCAGAGAGTTGGTTTCAGAAAAAATAAGTGATTTATATTATGTAAGAGAACAAGAGTTAACCAACGTGTAAACCTGTTACTTATTTTGGTATGCAATGTTCTTGTCATACTACTTACAGAGCAGGAGTTGTGAGACAAGTAAATAGCTCTGGTGGGAGAGCAACTAAAGTCCAAGAACAAGGACAATTACTCCAAAAGAGAAATAGGCTGCTAATTGTTTTAGCAATTGGCATCCTAGAACTGAACTCCTGAAGCTCTGCCATGGAAGCAGATTTCATTCCTGATGGTTATTATTCCTTATTGTGTTGAGTCAGGAGGAGGAGCTCAATATAGCTCCATATTGAACTATAATTTTTAAAAGTTAAAAAAAATAGCTCTCTATATTGAATCCCACATTATGGCAGTGAAGGATCTCAGAAAGGTTTCAAGGAATAACTTCTTGTTGTAACCCAAGAAGTTCCTAGTATGGTAGTGACACAGTACAGATTGCGCACACACACACATAATAAAATACATACTGTTTACAGTATGGGCAGAGACATTAAACTAAGCCATAGTGCAGTCTGTTTGTTGGATTTGGGCATGTATTGACTAAATCCAATCATGGTGGTTTGTAAAGTATGGTCTGTGACGTAAATTCCCAGAGATGCCAATGTATTTAGTACTTAGTTTCATAATCCTTGGTTCCCACCAGCCTTCACATCCACCTGTTTTTTGTTTTTTTAGATTATGTTTTTGCAAAAGAGTGATCATTTAATATTTTCTAAGATTGACATGTAAGTTGTATGGTCAATTTGCATTGTGGGTGATTTTCACATATGCTGGTATATCAAGCTTTCATAAAATCTGAAACATTGAATGACTACACTCTTGATTTTCTGAGGTTTTAGGATGAATTTTGAGTAAGCTTTATCAACCAACTGCTGTCAAAATAATTTAGCACAATTATGATGTAACCATTGCATGACAACCATTGTATGCTTTATATGATAGATAAATTGCGGAAGAAAGGAAGGAAAAGAAGGAAGGAAGGAAGGAAGAGACAATACAGAATGAATGAAAGATTTTGGCTAATTTGATGAAGTCATTCATTATTATAATAATTTGTTGAGTGAAAAAAGTTTGATTCTCTTAGTAGTTGTGAATGCCAGTTTTTAATAGTTCTATTAAAACAAAATGCATATGCCATTATGTAGTAAACATTGTCCTTGACAATTATATTTGCTTTAATTCTATGTTTGTTGTAATATTTGTCCATTAGACTGATTAATAAAATTCCAATAATGAATTATAAACATAATATTGTCATATTAAAATTGGTTTCTATAAACTGTAGTGAACAAGCAAATTACAAAGTTAGCATGTTTTTATCAAAATATACAAAGCCCTCAAATGTAACAGAAGCTATTATTTTCCATATGAATTAAACAGTTATAGAAAATATTTGTACAATTATCACTACATACAAATCTTAACCAATGTTGGCTTTGGTCTAGAATTATTGAGATAATATTGTTTTACAAAGTCTCATAAAGTACTTATTTTAAACAGCTCATAGTAATTATAATTTTGTAAGTGGTAGATTTTCACGTCAAAAATGCTTTATGTATATAGTTAGATCTTTTTTAGTGCTTATATTGTGAGGGATGTGTTCTATTTAGTTACGTGCAAAATGACATCAGACAAATTAAGAATAAATATGTTATCATCACAATTTGTGTTATATAATGTGGAAATGTGAGCATAAAAGTCCAAAATTAGATGTACCAAATAGAATACTCTTTAAATGATACTTTTTCTATTATAAAATGTGTGCAGTTTTCTATATTCTCAAACTCTTAAAAATTTGGATATGTTTTACAGAGAAAACTTAATTAAAGGACCACTATTTAGAGGATTTTAGATGCTGTAGACCACATTTTAGTTCAAACATTCTCCAGAATAACAGACAAGTCAACTGTATTCAAAATAGTCTGAATGAGAAAAAGTTATATCAGTTTTTCATCAATTGTGACAATTTATATAATTTGTATTGTATTTTATGCAAAATTATATTATGTAATTTATGTCATTTGCATAATATATAATATGCAAATTGTATAAGTTTCTGTGAATAATTAATTTGTGATTTAATGGACACAGTATTGGGCATCCATGCCCTCTGGTTGGTACATTAAATTGGGGTTTTACTCTTAATTTTCAATGATTCCATGTTCTCTTTCCTTTAGTTACCAAAGTGCCTAATAAAGTAACTCATTCAAAATAGTTTTCTTTAAAACTTCGCTTTTTTCCACATATCAGTTTGATTATATATTTCTTCTTTTAATATGTGTTGATTATTTAGCTTGATCAACACAAACATAGTTGATCGATAAAGCCTGGATATATTTTTATTTGAAGAATGTTAATTTCAAATAAAAAAACCCCATCCTGCTCAAAAAAAAAGAAAGAAAAAAGAGAGAGAGAGAAGAAGGAAAACAAACAATAACTAAAACCCTTTCAAGTATATTTGATTAACTTCCTGGTTGGTACAAAGCTGTTGAATAGAGGATGCAACCCAAAACACTAATGATGTGTTAGAGAGTTACAGCTACAGTATGTAACTACTGTGCAGAGGATGATCTCTTAGAAACATGTTACCTCTTCAGATAAGATTTTTTTCAATTTGCCTGTTGGGTAGAGAAATCTTTTCTTAATATAATGCAGATAATTCAGACCCTCTTTAGACATAGCTTGGAAATAAAAGTAGAGGAGATGGTAACAAGAACTTCTTTACAAAAAGCTTACAGAAGAACCACCTTATGCAGAATTATCATAATTTCTGTGAAGGTTTGATCTGTTTCTAGGTAGTGATGCATTTTTACAACAGTCCTAATTTTTAACAGTAAAATAATCAGTATACTATGATTGGTCACATTATTATTATTAGTGAATATATTAGGAGAGAGAGAGGATGCCCAGTGCACACTGTGCCCATTAAGTATGCAAAAAGAAAATACGAAGTAATACTGAAAACCCACATTAAATTATTCAGGTAGACAGTTCTATACATCCTTGAGGTTAGGATTAGAGTGTCTAAATTCTATGGTACATTTACACAAACTAGGTGGATGGTTATGTATGTAAAACACTATGAAAGTCAACTTGGAATACAATTCAGTAAATCCAAATACGATAGTATTGGCCTTGGGTTAAATCAAGGTACCAAAACTATCTTCACACTCACGAGTATACTTAAAATAGGATAAGTGGTGCCTCTCCCCCCCACTTTTTTTGGGGGGGGGCGTTGAATGTATATTTAGGGGAAAATCTGAAACGGGTGTAAATTTTAGAAAGATTCCATGGAGAAATTTCATATTGTATCCAGCTACCTGTTCCTGTATTGGATTCTTGCAAATTATTTCTTCTCAGAGGACAAGTCATGCCTGGACCAATGAGGAGAAATTACTGTATAGAATAGACATATATGGTCTGAATGCTCTGATGCTTGTAGAGCCACAGACTAATAGTAAGAAAAGTCTCTTCAACAAGATAGAGATCTTATTCCATGTGTGTAACTAACTATGCTCATGAAGGAATTGTGTATAATGCTATCATTTAAACTTCACTTGCACATCAGTCTGCAAATCTGATTGCACTAATATATAATGAGTTCATGACACATTGTGGTACATGTTAAGAATATAAATATTTATTATAATAATACATCTGACTGTGTGACGAACCAATCATAACCTCTTACAAAATTGTTCTGTAACAGCATATTCAGACTTCAGAATGGGTGAGCGGACTACTCAAATAACAAATGCTAGAATCTTAACCAGATGCTTATTGCGTACACATTAAACTAGGGCTAAATTAAAATTTTAAAACAGTGTTGACCTTCAAACAAATTATAGTTAGGACATAGAATGTAATTTCTACTAGCAGAAAACACTTTAACCTTACTATGTTCTGAATGGATATCACTCATTTTTTAGTTGCCCAAAATGATAGATATCATGAACAAGCTATATTTCCAGTTCAACAGTAAATTCTTTATAATATCCTTTTAAACATTTCAGTTAAGCATATTCTTTTTTACATAAACTTTCTTCTGAGTGATATTAATATCTTCTTAAACTTTTTAGGCTTCATTAGCTTCACTATAGTTTCCAAATTTTGCTTTTTATGGCACATTTAAAATGTAAAGTATGCAATATATTTATGTGAAAAATATATATCTCAAGTTTTAAGAACTTCTGTAAATTTGGATTTATTTATTTTTTGCATTAATTACTTGCATCTATGGCCTTTCATCTCTCTCTGTTCTTTGTTGCCGCACCCTTTTCTTACTCAGAGTCCAGCATCCAATGCAGTATTCTGAATATTACTGGCTTTGTTACCCTCTGCATCAGTTACATGTTTAGTTAGCAGAGGTTTAGCCGTTTCCTGTTTCTCTGAAACAAAGAAATGTTGACTTTTACACAATTTCGAGCTTTCATTAAACAAACAATCTTTTCTGTCCTCTTGCTTAGGTGGTTTAAACAAATGCTTCTTCTGGTGCATCCCAAGAGCAGCTGCCGTCTTACAAACCTTGGGGCACTGAAAACATGCATAGCCTTTCCCAGTGTGCTCACGCTTATGCCTTTGCTCGTGATTCCTTTTGGTGGAAAGATATAAGAAGCTCTGAAAACAAAACTGACAGTGGTAGCGCTTTTCTCCTGTATGGATTCTCTCGTGTATTTTGAGTGTTTCGTTGAGGGTGAATGCTTTGTTACAGTGTTGACAGATGAAATCCTTGACAGCAGAATGGGTGCGTTCATGCTTCTGTAAATTGCTAGAGATTGAAAAACCTTTCCCACAGGTTTTGCAAAGGTAGGGCTTCTCCTCTGTATGACACCGCTTATGCATCCTTAGGGTAGAAGAGCTCTGGAAATGCTTTTGGCATAAATCACAAGTGAAAGACTCAGGCTCTGTGGTCTCCCGGTGTGAGTGATCATGAGATATTTCTGTAGAAGCATTCTCCCTTTCACAGAGCTTACAGTTAAGATCTGGCATTTTCTCTTCTTGATTACAGACCTTCTCTTCAGGAATATTCCTAAGAGCATAAGTGGAGACATAGGCCTTTTCGCTTTCCTGACAGGAATTTCTGCTCCTGTATTTCTCTCTCCATTTTGCTTTTCTCATTTTTCTAAATTGTTTAGATTTCTTTTTTGGTTTGTAATTGTAATATGGTCGCCAAGGTTTATCATTAGAGTCATGGTCACTGACATCATCACCCATTTCACTTTCAATGTAATCTGATGGACAAACTCGAGACAGGCTTCTCTCTCTCTTTTCCCGTTCTGCAACCTGAACTGTCTGATCGCCTTTGGATTCATATTTAGATCTTCTGCCTTTTTTGTAAAACAATTTGGACCCCAAAATATGTCTTTTCACAATAGCTTCATTTCCAATTTTAACTGTTATTTGACAAAGTGGAGCAACATTGCTGTCAGCAGATGTTCCTGGCAGTGCAGGTTTTGCGATATAAGTTTCAGTCTTGCTTGAAGTTTCAAAGATATGTGCAGGGGTGTTAGAAGCTGTCCCTGTATTCGTTGTATATTTTACCTCCTTTGAAGTTGCTTCTCTGTCATATAGAGGCACCTTTTTCTTTTCTTTATTGCTTCTTGTTCTACTATTGGCATTGTCTGATTCATGTATAAGATCATTGCTGGCTACTTGAGTGATTGTAATATCTGAAGTTCCCTTATCACTTCTTCCTACTACATTGACAGCATTACTGTGCATTATCACAGATGAAACTCTTCCACTATGCACTATAACAGAAGATGCTGAATTGTTATAGCTAATTACAGAGGTTGAATTCTCATGGGAATTGCTATTAGTAATTGTTTGGTGAGAGGAATCATATTCCTGAGGACCAGAATCCTCAACAGAAGATAATGTTCTTCTGTTAGTGGGAGTATTATTGTTGAGATCTGTCCTTGATGAAATTTTCCAGGAAGAAACATTTGGAGGATTTTCAGATGTTGCCGTAGCATCACCACATGAAGAACTATCCAAAGAAATGCTGGAACTTGGCAACATATTGTGTTCAAAATTCAAGGGTGCCAGTTCAGAAGTGACAGTATTCTGAATAATACAGGTGCTAGATGGAACTTCATTAACCTGTACACTTTCATATGATGAGTTTCCGTAACTTTTATATGGTGCCCTTTTACATTTCATAGGCAAAAGCCTGTAAAGCTTGTAAGGATATACATTTGGTTTCAAGCCACCATTAGCTGTTTTCTTGTTTACACCAAGTCGGTGATCAATTGCATGAAAAGATTTCTGATGGTTCTTGAGTATATAGTATGTCATAAAGGTCTCAAGACAGAAGATACATTGGTATCGCCTTTCACCTGTGTGCCAGATTTCGTGTCTGGTACGGTACTCTGCTAATGCAAAGACTTTGTTGCAGTAATGGCAAGGATAAGTTCTTCTCCAAGAATGAACATTAGAATGTCTTCGGAGGCTGGACAAGGTAACATAGGTACGTTTACAAACACTGCAAGTATAAAGTATCTGTCCACCAACAACTTTAACAAAATGGTCTGTTTCTGGCATTGTACCGTTTGTGGCAGGATAATCAGTAAACTCATTTTCAGTTTCTGTGGGCTCCGGGCTTACATACGAGGTGCCAGTTTTTTCATTTGAAGGAACAAAATTATCCAGACTATTCTGCTCATTTTCATTTTCAACGCAAAAATTGTTCAGGCTCCTACATGCTTGTTCATGAGTCTCTAGCCCAGCAATGTTTTCGAACTGTTTGCTACAATATTTGCAAACTGAAGTCTCTTGAGATTGTGAATGAAGTTTAAGATGAGTGCTTAGCTGAGTTTTATCCTTAAATGATTTAGTACAACAATTGCAGTTATAAGGATGTGGAATATCCGTGGCTATTGATCCAGAAAGGTTGTCAGATTTATTTTCATCTTCCTTAGAAGAGAGAATATTGGTTTTATTCGGCTGGGATTTTTGAAAAGAATGGCTGTGGTCTTTTATGACTTTATGAGGAGCCTCTGAACTGCTTCCCTTGTGGGCTGATATCTTTACAGTAGGAGCAGCTGTGATCTGGGAGTTAAATCTAGCCTTTGGCGCATTATATGACTGTGTTGCTGATTTAACTAGAGGCACTGACTCGGCAGCTTCAGAACAATCTTCACCTGTTTTATAAAGTGGAGTATTTTCATAATAAAAGGAATTTTGTTGCAGAGCATTGCAACCTGTTGTAACAGCATAGGAATGTTCAGCTAATGTGCTGGCTCTCTCAACCTCTTTGCATACATCAGTCCTGTCCAGATCACTATTGGATGTTTTATTTGTTTCAGGCATTTTTTTAAAACTTGCCCTCAGGTCAAGAGGAGAAAACAAATTATTACTATTTTCAGTTTCAAAAATTGAATATGCATTCGTGATTCTTGGTCCATTTGTAACAGCTGAGTCTTCCTGTCTTTTTTCTTCTTTCACATCATTTTTTTCAGTATTGCAAAATGAATACAGACAAGGGGAACCGGAAAGGCTCTTTTCTGTAAGATCTTCTAAAAAAGATATTCCCAATTTTTTGCCGGCAGCTGCAAGATCCACAACAGACTCTTGTCTTTTAACAATTACTGTAGAACTGTAGATGTAATTAAGTATCTCTGTGAATACTTCAGCCTTGAGGCCATCTAGTTCCAACACATGTCCAGCAATGCAGATGGTATGATTCCAAAATATATTTTTGAAATAAAGGCTTGAAGCAGCCAGGACATTACTGTGGGCTTTGAATTTGGTATCTTCTACAATTATGGTGACATCACATAAAATGCCCCGAATGCGTTGTTCATTTAATATGGAAAGGACGGAGTCACTGTGGAAGTCATCTTTGAGATCCTTTAAGTGGGACATGATGGTCATCTGTTTAAATAAAGAAGAGATTTTAAAATCAACAATATCAAATGCTAAGTTACTTATGGTCCTCATACCCCATCACAAGCTAATCACTCTAGGCCACTTGCATACAATATATACCTACAATACATACAAAGTAAAACATCCACAGTACAATTAAAACATATAATGAGATCATAAAAATCTCCAGTGAAGCCCAGTAAACAACAAACAAGAGCAACAAAGAAAAAGTGGACAAATATGAAGTTCAGAGGATACCTCAAGAATAGTTCTGTTTTCAGGAGTTTTTAAAAAGTCAATGAATCTGATCTCCAGTGCAGACTATACCAGAACACTGTTATAACTGACCAGCAGAAGTCATAAACCATCAGTCAATCAGTGCCAGCTTCTTTTGCCAAAGAACAATTTTTTTAAAAATCACAGAAAGGTAACTACAATTATCATTAAAATAATAGCTCTCTTCCCCCATAATTTCAGTGTATGTTATGTGTATTCATCTGACTATTCTACCACCAAACAAAAACTGAATTGTTGCTATGGTGAATTGCTGCTTGGTCATCAATGAACAGTTAGTCTTGCATACAAATCATTGCTGAAATCTGTGATTATGCCATGATGACATAGTTTTGCATTTCCCAACAGCTGCAACCCTCTAGACATGATGGTGGTGTGAGGAGAGAATATAGCCTTCCTTACTCTTATAGACCAGGGGGTAAAATAAAAGAGTTTGATACATGATGCTTAAACAGGCAGGCAAATAACACAAGACAGGCTTTATAGGACTGTGAATTAAAACAATGGCATAATTTTGGTTAAGGTAGGCCAGGTAGACTTCCCATCACTACCTGTATCTTGTGCCATAGCTTTAACATAGCCATGATACACACATATGCAGCAACATTTGGATAACCATGATCTGCAGGAAGGAAACTCAGAAAACCTTACCCTTTGCCGCCATCTAGTGGTGACTGTAGAGTTATAGTCCAGCTCTTGTATGCCTAAATAAGAGCTTTTCCGATGGGCAAGATGCTGAACCAAGGGAAAAGGGAGATTTGGAATGACTGAGATGAGGGGAGATCTTCATATTTATTTATTGCATTTATATGGTTGCCTATCTCAGAAACACGATTCTCATATTGCTCAGGCCCACTACTGCAGCTTCAGAATATGTGAGAATATGCACTGAACATGTATCTGAAACTTCTTAAAGCAGCTGCAACTGTTTATATCACAAACCCCAGTAAAGAGAGATTTCATTCATTCATTCATTCATTCATTTTACAGGACTTACAAACTGCTTCAATCAGGATTGACCCTAGTGGCATACAATTTCCCCTCTATAATTAGGACAAAAGTAAAAGTCAAGGTACAACCAGCCTAGAATCATATATATAAGACCCTGAAATGAAATACAATCTGCAAAACAGAATTACGGGGAGTTCTTATTTAGCAACTGCCTTGTTTAGCAATAATTCATAGATACAATGATGATGAAAAAGTAACTTTATGATCAATCCTCATATGTATGACCTTCTTAGGGCTGCAAAGCCAAGAAAAACTGAAGTAAGATAATAAGCACAGTCACAGTTTTACTTAGCATCCACTTTGCTTAATGTTTGAGTTGCCAGTCACAGTTGTGGTCACCAAATGAGGACTGCCTGCAATAGTTTTTCATTGTTCATGGAAAAAACAAATGCCAAGTTTTAACAAACTTCCTAAATGTCAAAAGAAAAGGGGCCATTTGAATGGGGAAAAGCTGTGCCCCAGAAATAGGGCAGCAAGCATATTTTACTGTAGCTAACATATATGATTTATATAGCTAAAAACATGTCTAGAAAACAGAGCAGAAAAATAATAACATGTCTTAGGAAAGGTAGAGCGAGAAGTGAAATATTTTCTTTAAGCAAGCTATGATATAATATAGGTTTAATTGCTGATCTGAGGTATGTAATTCCTGTTTTTCCTGTGGTATTTCCTCTATCATTGAAGACCATGACTGATTGATTTTGTGACTCCTAGAAATCAGATAGGTAGACAGACAGACAGACAGACAGACGACAAATAGGCAGGCAGGCAGGCAGAAGTCCTAAACCTTTTGAAAGTCTGGAGACACGTGCCACTGATTTCTTTAAAAAAAAGCCTCTTCAAATTTCTGTAATACCTTAAGTATGAGTAAGTTCCACTGGACATTACTACTATGCATGTATTTAATCATGTATTTATTCATGTATGTATTTATTTATAAATTTTATGTAATAAATCCTTGGTAGCTTGCTCTTGCTCTAGTCCTGCCTTCTTTTTCTTGACTAAACCTTGTCATGCCTCAAAAGAAGGAATGTGGCCTCAGCTCAAATGCATTTATTCAACAGTGAGGATAACTGAGCCATCAGATAGGAGAGGATTCTCATACAGTGAAAACAAGAAGTATCCTGAATGGAACTTCACTCATGAAACTAATTGAGAAAAAGGAAGTACATTCAATATTACAGGGAGGATGGTTGGAAAGTTCCATGAATATTATAAATATAATTTGGGCTGATATGTACAGTATATGCTTTTTGCTGTAAAATATTAGATATTGTTAATAGAATGTTATGCCTTTCTATACAGAAGTAATCCAATTTAACTGAATGGGATTTATTATAAGAGTTGTTTCAGACTGTGATAAGATGAATTGCCAAACATTTTTGCAAGTCCAGGCTAGGGGGTCTCTCCTCAGACACAGTTTTTAAATGTCTGGGAGTGTGTGAGAAAGTAAGCAAGATTACAGATGTTTGAATAGTCATTATATAAATTCTCATTTGGAAAACTAAAGTTACATGTCGGAATTCCTGTTGACTGCCAAGGGCAGTAGATCATGCTATGTGTTATGGAATTAGAAATTCAAGCATTTGATATATAAAGTAAATTACACAATTGCAACTATTGACTTTGATTACTGGTTTAACCTGGTAATGAAGGCTGTCAGCTTTGTTTTCTGACATGTAAACTAACGAAATTTACAAATTCATTCCCTTCCTATTCTCTCCATAACTTGCTGACAATACAAAAGGACCCCATTGTTTACAAAGGATTAATAATTTAATATGACTTAATATTTCTAAGCATGCCAAAAATATTTTTTCAGTTGACCAATTAATTAAAAAAATTTAGGAGGATTGGGGTAAATACTTATATCTAGATCATAACTGTCTGATATTTTTAGGTATTTTAATTTTCAAAATAAATTTGTTTCTATTTTCATTGGAGTAGCTGTATATCATTTTTGGGAGTAGCATATCATTATTTTCAAAGTTGAAATTATTTGCTATGTAGTTCACTAATAAACTCCATAAACAATCTTCAAGGAATGTTGAATGACATGGATGGTTATAACTTTCTTTTTATTCACAAAATGTATGCATCTCCATTTTAGCAACTATTTTTCATTTTAAAAACGATGGGTGATTGCTAAAATTTCTGGAGGTAAACTATTTTTCACTGCATATTTTTCTATTGGAAACTTACCTACCTACCTACCTACTTATCATCATCACAATCATCATCATCATCAATATGCATGGAAGAATCTTCAATAGAAAGAGTGAGTGGAATGTTCATTGCTCAATTAATCAATTCTGCAGAGAGCTTCTTCCATACAGCAGAAAAACAAATTCCTCCCTAATTCAATCTAGAAAACAACTTGCATATTTTCACAGATGTTTTCTGGGTGTCTGAACCAGCTTAATCACTAGAGTAATTAATGCCTTAAATTTACCTGAAACAGAGTGTATTTTATGAATCTCTAAATGGGATTTTTCCTGTTATGCCCCTACTTCCTTATTGTCTCTTATTCTTGCATTATCTTAGTCTTGTATGACCACAAGATGGAGCTCAGTTCAAAGGAGACTACATCAGACTATTGGGAAAAAGAAAATGACAAATATAATTTTAGTAACATGAGTAATCTATTTCTAAGTTCCCAAATTATTTATTAGTCATTTGTACTGTAACTAACAAATCCTGCTTTATTTACTGTAACATCAAGACTTCCTATGGACTTAATTTGTCTAATACCACTGGAAATTATGAGCACAATCAATATTTTATATTTCCTATTTATTCATAACTGATTAAATACCACTATCAGATACTGGCATTTATTAAAATTATCCACAGATTATCATCATCCATATCCTTGTCTCAGATTGCACTCCTAGAAAAAAATGTCCTGATGAAACATGATTGAGTACCCATATTTGTTACAGCGTGTGGATAATGGGCTGATACCGGTAGAACAATGACAAAACTGAGGGTTCTGATTTGCATACTGTTTGAGTCATGATAGCCATCATGGGACTGTGATTCAGCAAGTGTGTAAGAGCTATTGTTCTGCAACTGAGTGAGGTAGCCCTATTATCTCTGAAGATACAGTTCTATAATTAAACAAAGATGGACTGTATTTTCCTTCTCTGGTAAGGCAGGGAATCAAAGAATAACAGATTTTAAAAAGGCCTTGGAGATCTTCTAGTCCAATCCTCTGCTCAAGCAGGAGACTTGTACTATTCCAGACAAATGGCTGTCCAATCTCTTCTTAAAAACATACAGTGATGGAGCACCCATGACTTCTGGAGGCAAACCATTCTATTGGTTAGTTGTTCTCCCCATCAGGAAATTTCTTCTTAGTTCTAGGTTGTATCTCTCTTTGATGAGTTTCCATCCATTACTTCTTATTTTGATCTTAGGTGCTTTGGAGAATAGGTTGACCCCCCTCTTCTCTGTGACAGTTGCTCAAATATTGAAAGACTGCTATAGTGTCACTTGTGGTCCTTCTCTTCGTTAGACTAGACATTCCCAGTTCCTGCAGCTGTTTAGCCTCCAGCTCCCTAATCATCTTTGTTGATCTTCTCTACACCCTCTCTAGAGTCTCAACATTTTTTTTGTATCATAATGATCATATACATGAGTCCTTCGGGAGAAGGCGGTATATAAATTTAAATAATAATAATAATAATAATAATAATAATAATAATAATAATAATATAAATCAGACCAACTCCCTAAAAGTGATAGAGTTTGATTTTATTTTTCTCTAAAAAGAAGGTTCCAAAAGAGTCCAAAGGAACATTATGGAGCAATGCAAACAAGAGTTGACGAGAATGTCTGCTTTTAAAATTTGACTCTGTCAAGTCATGACTCAAATGCTTTGAAGCTTCATTCATTTCCATTCAAAGTTAATCCTGTATTTAAATCCCTTATAGGAAATTAACCTAAGCAGTGTTTCCCATAAAATTGCAACTTAGTTATGATCTTTGAATACAGACCCCAGTTTCAAAATATTTGTATGAAAGTTGGGTCCATTTGTTGCAATTTGTATACTGAATAAGGCACATAAATATAAGCATAAAGAAACTACAATAAAATAAAATAACCAGAATGAGAATAAAACATTTATTAAATATGAAAATTATATCTGTAAGAATAGGTATAATCTTAGGATATGGTTGCAGAATAGATTTTTGTTCTGTTTTAAAGTAATAAATATATTTATTTATTCTAAGCTTAATTCTGATGCTTTATATTTACTTTCTTGCAACAAAGAAGTCCTAATAGTCCTAAGCTGTCTAATAAGGATGATAATAAGAACTATAACTACTAAATATACCCCTAGTGTGCATCCTAAGGAACAAAATAACAGCTACCTTTCATGCCTCAATGAAACTCAAGTGAAAAGTCAGTCACTACCCAGCAGTCAGGCAATCTTAGATGATGAAATGTTGGAAGATAGCCAAAACAAGGTAATGCTTTAATACAGTAAACTGTGACCACAGGAACAAAGAGAAGATAAAAATCCTTGTAGATTTAAGCAAATCTAGAGGAAAGAAGAGGGAAAATAGGTATAAATAATGAAAGGCAAGATGGCAATAAACCAAAATAGCACCAATTACAACAGTAGGAGGTCAGGTGCATAGTAAGTTAGCAAGAAACTATAACTATAACATTATTTCATTGGAAGCCAAAGTTTTAATTGGAGAAATATGAGAGGAAGAGATGCAATGTGTAATAATCTCAAGTCAAGATATATACACACAAACAGAGATCCTTTCCCTACTTTCATCTACACATAGGAGAATCTCTTATCTTCATGCTTTTGTCTTCATCTCCTCCCAAATATGTACCTGATGAACTTTAATTCATCTTTAGTCTTTCCATGTTAAAATGTTGTTTTCCCCTTGAAGCAGTTGTAAATTACATAATATCTGTTAAACTTCACTACCCATTGTCTCAGAGGCACTAACTCTCCCACATGGGAGGTATCAACCCAACCCTGTATTGGCTACTTCCTGCTGGTTCTGGGAGGCACCACCTATTCTAACACTGTTCTAAAGACATCCTATTTTAGGGAAAGGGAGAATCTGGCATTTTGAAATGGGCTCTCTTAGTGCCACCATGACCAACTGCAGATCATCTACCCAACAGTCTCTAAAAGCCAATGGATTTGAAACAGCAGATGCCAGATTAAAATAGGCAATGGGTGTCATCCTCACCCACTTGCAGATTGGCTGATTCACAAGTTCTGGAATATACTCGTTTTGCCATACATCATTGCCCATGCGAGATCAGCACCCTTTCAAATCTCCACACTGCAGAAACCCTGCTGCTCAAAGGAGCTTGCATGGGGCAGATATGGAAGATGCTTAAACCCAAGTCTGTGACTGGCAAATAGTTTCCTACCCCATCTGTAGGCTGATACTTGAGTTAACGTAAAATTCTCAAAGTTGAGTTTTATGGCTGGGAGGCTTTGGTAATTTCCTATTCTTATTCTTGTCTCACCACCTACTTCTGCAAAGTTCACTTATTTATATTTGCAAGATATAAGGAGGTATATACTTGTTCCAGTTCTGTTGTCCCAGATATCTACTCTGATACCTACACTTAGGCAATAGATAATTACTGTCTGATTAACCATTGTCAAGGCTAGTGTCATTTCCTTCCATTCTTTTACATTCCAGTGAATTGGGTCATTAGAACTGCTATGTATAAAAGGAACTTATGTTCCAACTTTTCCTAATTTAGTTCTTCTAGATTTGATAGATTTCAAATTCCCTAGCCAGCATATCTTTAGTCATGTTGGCAACATTATAAGAGATTAAACTCTTGTCCAACAATGCAGACTGTAATTGTATTATTACCCTGTTTCCCCCAAAATAAGATTCCCCTGATAATAAATCCAATCGGGCTTTTGAGCGCATGGCAATAAGGCCAAGCACTTATTTCAGGGTTCAAAAAAATATAAGACAGGGTCTTATTTTTGGGGAAGCATGGTAGTATCATACATGTAGTCGTCATTTAGTAAATACAACTGGGATTGGCAACTCAGTCATTAGGCAAAGTAGTGCTAAGTGAAACATCACAATTTTATGGTGTTATTTCAGCTTTCCTTTGCTTTGCAGAGGTCATAAATGTGAGGACTGGTCATGGTTTTCATGACCATCGCAACTGCAAATGGCTAAACAATGATTACCTGCACTGCACTGGTATCTGGAAATACTGAATAGGAAGTATTTGATAGCATTAAAGGCACTGACGCTAAGAGACACTAGGTTTACAATAAATTTGGGGGGAAATGCAGCCGATGAAAACAAAAGGTTAAACACTGCAATATAACATTGGAGCCAGGAGGAAGGAAAATTGATTTAGATAAAAGCCTTGTATGCTAGCCTTTCATCAAGGAATGCAAAGCAGTTAAAAACTGAATGCAATACTTATATCTTGAAAATTTTGGAATTGGTATAATAAAGCCTAGTGCATTATTCAAGGGTCACAGAATTAGGCAAGGGTTTGGGAGAGGGCAAGATTTATATGAACAAGTGTTCATCTTTAGTTCCCAATTAATTAATGATTCAGGTAGCAGTGTCACTGAACAAAATATAGCAAGGATAGATGTATATATCAGAGAATATCAGCTGTTCAATTCTGATTCTGACAAACATTGAGAACCAAAGGTGCATTTTATCTTATCACATTGTAAATACACAGCACACTTCATTCTGCTCGGATAAAAGAAAATGCACTTAAGGAATGCCTTTCAAAACTTTTGTGATGTTTGTTAAAATCAGTTTCTAATTGGATATATTAATAGATAAAAGAATATGGGCCTATGAATGGTGTGGAAGATGTCAAAAGGAAAATTTTTCCACATCCATCAATACTAGAATTTGGAATCACCTTATGATCTTGATTTGGGAACATTGTTTTTCATACACTGAATCTGGAAATCATTGCAATATTCAAATGATAAAGAGGAGATTGGGTACATTCAAGGAAGATAAAAAAATCAAATCATCTTGCCAAAAGTCAGTGTAGTTTTGATTGCTGAGGACAATGATACAGGTTAGAAATAGCACAATCTCTCTGTCAGCTTCCTGAATATAATATGTTCTTGGTCATTAAAAAAACATTGGAATAAGTGGTTGGTGGGCTATTCAAACAAAGCAATGTTAATGTTCTTATGAGCATATTTTCTTCTCTATGTGCTAATAATTACCAAATACATAATTTTTAGAAATGACTCAAAAGGAAACTTTTCTAAAGTTTTTAAGATTCTATTATTTATTAAGATTAACTGAAATGAGTCAGAAAGCATAGGCAACTGATCTTAGGAAACTGTAACTACCCTCAGCTTCCATTTTTTCTCTCTCCCCCCAATTCTACACTTGAGAATGCAGCTCAGTCAAGTACACTAATGTACACACAACAAAGAATATGAAAAGATTAATCCACGTGTCTTATAACTTTCATACCAGGAATATATCTTGCTGTTTCCACAGTGGAAGTTTCATTATGGTTTTCATCTTTGCAGTGTTGTTTTTCAGCTAACACCACTGACAGTTATAAAGTTGAATTTATGCATTATACTCACTCTATTTTTTAATAAAACATTTTCACACAATTAGTCATTGCTGACAAAAACAGTGTCCACCCTTGCACCTAACCATAGCATGAACAAATGCTGGCTACTTTTTTTACTGTTGTTCCCTACATCACATCTCATGCTGCTTGGTGAAACGAAGTACTCTGTGTGTGTGTGTGCACTTTGTTTCTTCATACTGATCAGGATCTGTATGCAACCTGATCAGTGTTGCTTTATCAGTGTCTATGTGTGTGTATTTCTCTTCTCATCTCATGTGGTATCTATGTTTTTCTAGATATGTGTGCATTGAGAAGTAGATGCACTTGCACATGCTTTTTTCTGGGTCATGTCACTTAAAATAGGAGGTTTAGAAATGGTGGGAAATATTTGCAGCTCGGGTGGTAGTTGTTGTTGTTGGTTTGTTCTCTGAGCTTGTTTAGTTTCCGAATGTTTTGTCAGCAGGCTTGGTAACATCATCAGCGGAACTTTGGTTGAAGTGTCTTGTTTCAGTTCTCATCTGCTTTTATAGGCTTATGTGGTCAGTTGGTCCATATAAGGAAGGGGTTTAAAATGGCATAGCCAGGAGCATTCCCACTTGATCCACAACTGTTTCCACCATAGGATTGCAATGGGGACTTGCATAAAGTCAGCTGTAAATCAACAAACCTGTATTATATCTGGGCACAAGACTATTCCTAGTATTAACTTTGCCCAGGGTTCCTTAAAAGGCTAAAATCATGTTACTTGCATGCATGGTTTTATGTTATATTTATATTTTGATTTTTAGCCCAAATCAACTCCCCAAATTTCTTAGGATTAAAATCCTCAGTGCAAAAGTATAGTATGTTGGGGTACCTCAGAAGTTGGCAACAAGACTCTATTCTTCAGATCTCAATCACCACTTATCTAAAAAAAAAGTTGCAAAGTTGTATCTTTTTGCATTTTCCTTTTATAAATCATATGCATTCTATGTTAGAAGAGTAATTTGATATAATTCTGCTTTTATATATATGTAATTTTTAAAACCTTCCTCTTCATATTTGAAACTCCTTTTTCATACTCCTTTTCAATACTTTAAATAATTCTCCCATTAAATATATAGAAAAAACTATTTCCAAAACTCTGGCAACAATAATTTCCTTCACAGTCAAACACTGTCCAGATTTTAAGTCTGTTTAGAGTTATTTTTGGTGAACAAACTGCAGCATAGCTTTACATATTTTCCACTTCCTCCAGTGGCTAAAAGTTTCAAGGTCTGTGTTATCAGAACATACTGTTATTGAAGAGAGGTTGTTAGAGTTTTAATGCTGTTTTTTTTTAAAAATCCTGCATTCTTTCTACCAGTTCTCTGTTGATTTGATAAAAGAGAAATCATTTTTGAATTTTTTTAAAAAAGAAGAGTAGGATTTTGGTGAATTCTCAAAGGCTGAGTTTGGTATTTTTGTACTTAATTAGGAAGTGAGCAAGGTGTCTAGATGAGTGTCTTAGCCTCCTTCTGATGTTACTTCAACAAAACCCATGGAATGAGATGACAAGGATGCTGTTCCTGCTGGGATCTTTCGTAGTAGAACATGTGGGCCGTCAAAGAGGCTTCAGACTAATGGAAAGAGATGTAAAAGAAACCAGACACTTGCAGACGCACTGTTGACCATCTCAACAATAAAACTCATGCTAAGGCACTACGAAAGAAATTCAAAACGTTTTTGAGCATTCTGAGAACATGACCAAACAACAGTAACAAAATTAAGTAGAAATCTGTTTTACAGGGGAATAAACCCAGGAGAAATTGGAAGGCAATTTTGACATAGCATGAATTTACACATACATTAGTAGAGTGTAATTAGAGATAAGGAACACAGTGTACTTAGCAGGTAGTTAAGTCCAATAAGCCCACTTTAAAAATCAAGAAAACTGAAGTATATTTGGCCTTCAGCTAATTTTCAGTGTCTTTGAGAGTACTAGTTCTACATGCTGACTTAAAGTGACATGTAAAACAGATATTACTTTCAAGTTAATAATAACTAGAAATTGAAACCAATCATAGCTTTAAACTGCAACTAACACTTGTGACTTGTTAATGCAGGGAGGAACTGCAAAGTATGGTTAAGAAGCCACACAAAATGGAGGTAACACCCCAGGATAACCAAGTTACATCTTAGACCACATTATGACAAATCTCAAAAATCCATATTCAAAGATTAGAGTATTAAAGATTATCTTCAAACTGCTAAGGCCGAGTAACACTGCAGTATTTATTATTATTATTATTCAAATTTATATACCGCCCTTCTCCCTGCGGGACTCAGGGCGGTGAACAGCCAAAAATAAAAA
>JANHZT010005384.1:49993-60214 GCA_032468215.1 Stegonotus admiraltiensis
AAGTCCTTTCAAAATCGTGTCTAATTTCAAATAAGCAATTTATATTTGATAATATAAATATTGTTTTTCTTTCCGTACGTACATCATTTTTTTGTAATCCTTCTGAAGGCTTGACTTTTCTTTTAGGACATTCCATCTCATTATCTCTTTCTGTTGTATGGATACTTATTTCTGTAAAGTCTGCTTTCTCTTTTAATATATTTTTTAAAAAATACATCATCTTTCATTATAGTAATGATGGAATACATTGATATTGTTTAGAGAATTCCCTTCAGTTGCACGTACTTGCATATTTCCAGTTTGGCAATTATATTCTCAAGGGAATTTCATCATCAAGTTTCATTAACTATACCATATATGTATAGTTTTGTGGTAATTATCTTAATAACTGTTTCTTGATCAAATTATCAGGAAGGTTCCAGGTAGTCATCATCTTACAACAGTTAATTTAGTGACTGTTCAAAGTTACAACGCCACTGAAAAATATGACTTACGATAGTTTTTCACAGTTATGACCTTTACAGTATCTCCATGATCATGTGATCAAAATTCAGATGCTTGGCAACTGGTTCATATTTATGACCTTTGCTTTGTCTCAAGGTTACGTGTTCACCTTTTGTGACCTTCTGACAAGCAAAGTCAATGGGGAAGCCAGATTTACTGAACAACTGGATTACTAACTTATCAACTGCAGTGATTCACTTAACAAATGTGGCAAGAAAAGTTGCAAAATGGGGCAAAACTCACTTAACAAATGTCTCACTTAGCAACAGAAATTTTGAGCTCAATTGTGAACAGATATTTATAGCCTTTTGGAGGAACATAATTCATGCCAATATTTTGGTTCACTTATCATACCGGCACTTTGTCATGATTTTGTTTATCACGGTCTGTTATATAAGCTATATAATTCACACCTCATACTAGGTCATAAGCTGTGGTTTATAAACTTCAGTAACTAGGTTCACACAAATAGCATCCAAAGACATAAATAAGCAAATCGCAGTACTACATGATTTAACAGTGTCATTGGTACTACTGTGGGCTAAAATGGTTGAGGAAAAAAAAAAGAACGGATGGGAAAATGGATAGTAATTGGTTGGTAATATTTAAAAAATGAGAATCAGCAATGCATGTCAACACACCTGTCTGGACTGCAAAAATCAGGATAAACATTAGATATGGCAGCATAAAGGTACAGAAAACTCATGCTGCCATCTAATGGTTATCTGGATTTATGTAGCTTAGAGCTAGTAGTCTTATGACTGCATTTTTTCTGACACCATCATTTGTTCTTCAAAGATGAAATGAAATGAAAACCAAGAAGCGCTCCATAAATCCTTATTTTCCAGCTATCCTGTAGAAATGCTTACTACAATGACATAGAATGATGTCTAAGATTTATTAAAAGGAAAACAAAAATCTATGAATAAAATGAATAATAATGTTCCTAACACTGTCAAGGACCTGATAAAGACATAGTATTTTCTAAAGTAAACGATCAAAACAATTCATCCTAAAAAAATGCAATCAATCCTATCACAATCTTTGTACTAAAGTTAGCATTTGAAAGAATTAGTCGAAAGTGAATAAAAATGCCTGATTTTTAGTGCATTCATCCATTTACATCATTTTGAATACTGTAATATGTATATTCTACGGCTTCATTTTAAAACAGGTTTTATTAGTATTTTTCTGAGACAAAAATATTCCTATCTTATCCAATTAATATTGTCATTTGCTGTTTTCATTTGCTGTAAATACCTGTGCCTGATGGAACTGTATTTCTTAATACTGCCACTAAATATCTATGTTGAGTGCTGAATGTGATAATCTTCGATTATTTTGAAGTTAAGCATTTGAAAAGATGGCTTCTATGCTGAAAATATCTTTACAAAGAGCTATGCTTCATTTAGACTGCATGTTCTAAAGTATCTATATCAAAAGTGGAGAAATATTTATAAAAGTAATACCTTTCACCCTTAGGTTTAATTTTACAGATCCTATTAAAAATATCAGAAAAGCTGCTCTTCATTACATGTTATATTGTTGTCAACTTCATCTTGCATTGGTGTTATAATAAATTAGAAACTGCATCATCACAGCTTTCACCTCATATATTTCATTGTACAAGATGTTCAGTTTGGTTAAAATGTCAGATTAAGTTATGGGTAGATAATAAAAATCCGTAAAATTGATGCTAAAAGAAATAATGAGAGAAGAAAGCTTTAAATCAATTTATAGTTTTCAGCTGTTTTTAAATTTAGTACTGAACCTGTTTTAAGTATAAATAAATATTCTACATTTGTGTCACAGTGGATTCCTTCATACTACAGTGTTTGTTTTAGTGAGAACATAACTAGCGTTGTTGCATTGCTTAAGTAATCAAGTTAAGATGACAGAAATTATTACAGTTACAGGCTAAAATTTCCAATCAGTTAAAAATCATAGCCATGTAAAAATGTTATGAAATAATCATTTGCACTGAGGAATAATAAACAATAATAAATGCCTTTGCAGCTCTGTTACTGCATCCTTTTACAGAATTTGGTTACCAAGGTAACAGGTTGGCCCAATATTGAGGTGAAGCAACTATATTATAAAGCAACTATGTTAGTGTACGTTATATGTCTGTAAAATGACTTAAAAATTAACTTACAGATTAGGATATCTACACATTTTGTTTTAATTTGCTAAGTCCAATTCTAATTCACATTCATTACAAAGGGAAAGGAATACATATAGGTGGTAATCTTTTAAAAAATAGCTGACATCTCAAAAAGAAAAAAATATTGTATTTAAATTATCCTTACTTTATGTCAGCAATTTTTATAAAAGAATAATAAATATTAAGTTAGTTTTTATGATAAATGCCAAAAGACCGCTTTTTAGCACAAAATTTGAATATTTTTAATTTTTATCACAGCTATATTCACAACTTAGACGTTTGTATCTTAGCAAAAAGCCTATTCATTTTCATAGTTGACTTTCAAATCTTTTAAAATTGTCGAGCTTTTGAAAAAGTCTTTTATTGCATAAGCGGTGCCACGCCCCGATTACCTAGCAGAAATGCTATTGTCAGTTTTGGAAGAGGTATGTTTTTAAACTGACAAAATTGTCTCTTGAATAAATGCAAAGAAAATATTTTAGAAGTACCTCATTACCAAATATACTTATTTAATAGCTTATCAGCTCAGTGTCTATATTTTCATATTTTTCCTTTGTGGAATAACAATTGGTAAAAAAAAACATGCAAATCTTCACCTACCTGTTTATGTGGTTTAATTAAGTCTTAGCATGGCAGTGCACTCAGCCATTCTTGTTTAAAGCAATGGAGAGACCGTGGAAGCTTGACTATTTAAAAAACAACAACGACCCTAAAGGAAAAAAGAAGCTGTTTTCAAAAACACCTTGCTTGAACCGACTGTGACCAAGATAGCTGAATTTATCAATGGAAAGGAGAGATGTGGAATGCGGAGAGATCTTCTCATCCAAAGTGGGTGATGAAAGGTGCTGGTTTGTTTTTAAAGCTGCAGCACAGGACTTTCCTCTCCTTTTCTGAAGGTTCAAGGCTTGAAGATGACCACTGACTGCAAAGGCCCCTTGTCACATCTGCTTGAACATCAGCCCAGGATGATTGCCCTTGCTGAAAAGAAAAACTCAGCAACCCAAAAGCCCCATGCACACCTCTTACGCAGTAAGAGTTAAAAATAGATTGCATCGGCTTTATAAGAAACACGTCAGTTTCGAAGGGTTTAATTTGATATTGCCATTAATTAGCAATACAACATACATTATTTAAAGAGCAGCCAAGGCAAAGGGTGACACCAACTGGAAGCAGCATCCGCTTAATTCTTTTTTAAAATAATCGTAATAACAATAGAACCAATGCTGGTTTTGAAGTGAGCTATTAACTAACTGTACAGAAAATGACACTGAATTCTGAAAATGCCTGCTTATACAGCAACCTCCATTAGGAAGAACAAGCCCTTGCTATGGCATGATATGGCACGCAGAGCATTTACATGCTCCCTTTAGAAATACTAGGCATGGTGTAATGAATTCAGTCTCGAGACTGTGCAGGCAGCGCAAGCTGCATTAATGCTGCCTGCCATTTTAGGCTTCCAACAGAATGAGACAGAGACAGCCACAGCAGCACAGATCCACTACGAGAAAAGGCAAGGGACAGCTCACCTTAAACGCAGAATCTGATTAATGTTGTTAAGTGACATTGCAAATATGCTCTGTCTTAGAGCAACCGTGTGGGAGGGAACAAAGGAGAAGAAGGGTGGGGGGGGGAGAGAAAAAACCCTGCCATCAACTGATGATGCAAGGTAAATTGTTACTATGCTGTGTTCAGCAAAGCTCCAGTTTCTTCATCAATGCAGCCTTGAAGTATGGCAGATTTTCTGGCAAAAACCTGCCTGCAGATCCCTTTCTATTGACCACAGCCATCTCCTACTGAGAAAAACAGAAGATTCTTTTTTTTAAAAGAAAAAAAAAGAGGATCGGAAAGAAAATCCGCCACAATACCCTTCTTGATGAATGAAGATTTCACATAGTACGTATTAGGTCCTAGCTCTGTAGTACTATTGTTCTGTTTTGATATTTTCTTGACGACAAATATTTTACTCTGTTGTGGCTGTTGTTGTTAGGCATGTAAGAGGCAAGACCACCATCGCTAAAGCACTAATTCTGCAGTGGATTACTGAAATGCTATTGACAAAATCACAGGCACATCAGGTCCGGCTGCAGAATCAGCTGTTTACATCTGTGTTGCACCGTGCTTAACCACAAGCAAGGTTACAGCTAAATATATCTGCAAGGCATAAACGGAAGCTATTTTGCAATACAGCTTATGCTTCAAAACGCCTTTCCATCCTTAAAGAGTTCCTAAAATCAGCGCCTGCTAGAAAACGAAGAATCACAGCCTTCTGCATTGTTCTATGCCATGGAGAATGACCATAAATGTTACTCCTGGAAAAAAACCCAGTGACCTATAAAATACTAAGATGACTTAAGTGATATATACTAATACATGCTCCCTGTGGCAGGGGGGAAAAAAAGCAGATTGGCCACAATCAGGCCGAATTCACCGTAGAATTCCAAACTGCGTGCCCGCTTCTTAAACTAAGATGCTGCTTTTTGTTTGTTGTTATTTCTGACATTCTTTTTATTCATAGGCTTATCTCTGCTGTTGTGGTACATAAGACATTTTGGAATTTTTGGCATCATGGAAGTCAGGGCAGCCGCTGAAGTACTCTCAGTTTTAACAATCCAGATCTAATGTTTTAAAAAAAATGATTAAAGTACCATAAAAACTAAACCACAAAAACTAAAGCCAATCGCTCTCACATACCCTGTTGAAACAGCTTTCCTCTTGCTTTTGAAATTAATAGCATGATATCTTCTTTCACTGCATTAGAAACACTGAATGGCAACAGGATCAGATGTTTTTTAAAATGAAGACAGGATCTCACAAATAAATTTGTTTTGTTAAAAAGAAACGTACACATTGCATAATCTATATATATGGCAGAAATAGAGGAGCAAAAAATAAGTATTTTTTTAAAAACTGTCTGGAATAGAAATATGTCTTGCTTTCTATTTATTGCCAGAATTTCCTCTCGGGGAAAAATAGGGAGGAGTGGAACAGCTTATGATATCCACTAAGACTAAACAGTTAATAGAAGGGGGGGGGGAAATTCTACCTGACTAGAGAAGAATGAAATCCTTTCCATTACAAAGGATTACAAAGGGTTATAGGCTTTATTCTCTCTCGACTCACAAAACACAAGTCTACTGGAATCTTTCAAAGGTGCCCTTATTTCTAACACTCTACAAAATAATCTTTGAATGTTTCAGATCCGTTGAATCTTATATCTAACACCAAAGTGTTTATGCCACTAGTATAATTAATCTGGAAATATATTTTGGTACAAATGCCTGTCTCCAAAATAATAATAATAATAATAATAATAATAATAATAATAATAATAATAAGCAGAGACTCTGGCATAAACCAGTGCAGGTGGTTCCAGTGGTACTCGGCACACCGCGTGCTGTGCCTAAAGACCTAGGCAAGCACTTAAAAACAATTGGTGCTGACAAGATCACCATTGGTCAGCTGCAGAAAGCCACCTTACTGGGATCTGCTGGCATAATCCGCCGATACATCACACAGTCCTAAATGCTTGGGATGTGTTTGGCTAGTGATTTGGGATATGAAATCCAGCATTGTTATCTCATTTGCTGTGTATACTGTCAAATAATAATATTAATATACTTGGTTGATACCTAGGACACTGGCAGCAACCCATATCAACCATTAGTACAAGTCAATTAGTACCAGACATTTTTAAATGTTCAGTTGACTGAGTTTCATGTTAATGAATAAAAGAGATAATAATAATAGGAATAGGAATAGGAATAGGAATATTCATCTAGTGAACGAGTTGCTAAATTAATCCACTGGTCATTATGTAAAAAATACGACATACCTGTATCCTCTGAAAAGTCATGGGAGCACAAAGTGGAAAAGCTTATCGAAAATGAGACAGTGAAGATCTTGTGGGACTTTTGAATACAGACAGATTGTCATTTGGAACATAACACATCAGGTATCACGGTTGTTGAGGGCCAAAGCATACAGTTTATTGATATTGCTGTACCAGGAGACGCCAGAGTTGAAGAAAAAGAACTGGCACAAATCATGAAATATCGCGACCTGGCCATCGAAACTACATGGCTATGGATGAAACACATAACAGTGATACCCATTGTCATTGGGGCACTTGGTACCATGTCCAAGAATTTTACAAAACACATCAAGAAATTGCAGGTTCCTACAATAACACCAGTGGAACTGCAAAAAACTGCACTACTTGGAACATCATATATTTTAAGAAGATACTTGGTTGATACCTAGGATGCTGGCAGCAACCCATATCAACCATTAGCACCAGTCAATTGTATTTGTGACACATTTTTAAATGTTCAGTTGACTGAGTTTCATGTTTAATGAATAAAAGGGATAATAATAATAATTTGCTCAACATACTTGTTCATGAATTACCAAGAACAGCCTGAGCTTTCCATTTACCCTATAAATGAAGAATAATTCTACTTAAACAAGTAAAGATTGTGATAAATGGAAAAGTAATAAAGAACCTTAAAGCCCTTTTTTCATTATTGCTGCTTAAAATAGTCATATAAAGTTTGAGGCCTTGCTTACAGTATCTTCTCCAATATTACCGAAAAGTCTAATGTGGGGTTGTCTTATAAATTTCTGATTCCCTGCCTCTTTTAAGAAGCTCTGAACTTCATTATTGTCCTCAGCTTCATGATTTGAATATCAAACTCCACAAAAGCCAGCATTTTAATTATATACTATTTCTATTTACAGATTCTGACATCACCACTGGAAGCATTTCAAGAATACGAAGAAGAATTGAGATGCATAACTCATAATCTGATGACACCAAAGTATTATGTAGAATAGATAAAATTTTCCCAGGGTCATTTTGACAACTGCAGATGTAGTACAGCAGATATTTAATGTTTTAAAATGAGGACATTTATTAGGGGGCAGTGTCAAAACTAAATGGGATGAGAAAAATGTATATAACTTGCAGCAACAGAATTTCTGTGTCACAATACACCTTTTTAATTTCATGTGATGTTAACCACTGCAGACATAGTACAGCTTAAATTCCACTTTTGTCTACCCTGCTTGAATTTATTGGCCCATCACTCTGGGTAACACAAACCAGCATTGGGATGGGCCAACACAGATATCAATTAAATTACATGAGATCATCAAACACATTATGAAACCGCAGTTAACTAGGCATTGGTGTACATTTTTATAATACATTTTTATAATATAATTTGTACATTTTTATAATATCCTTTGAACAGATTTTCCTTAAAAAGTCTAAAATCAGTCGTTACCATATCAGATTTACACTTGGTAAGGCCCTAAGCTACATAAAGTTCGGAGGTTCCTTAATACAAACTTACATGAGACAAGATACAGAAACGTATCCCAAAGGTTCACACCAAACTAGGAGTCACCACAAAAAAATTGAAAATGTGTACACGCTTTTTATTTATTTAATAACACGGTATTTAAGTGAAAAATGCAAATTATATTCAATGCAAGTGAATATTTATTGCTTATATATTTATCATTTGGTTTGCTTAATCTCTCCCATAGGATATAACATAGTATAACCTAGAAATAACAGTTAATTGTAATTTTAAAAATAATTTAAAACACATTATTACTTATTTTGCTGACAAAACAAGTAATTGCAATCCCTTTTGTTAATATAAGGAATAATGAATTAGTCTGCAAAATCAGAAAACTGATATCATGTGCAACTTAAAACATTTCATTTCTTGATTTCTCAAAAGCAAACCATGAATTATCTGCTTAAGTGATACATTACACACAGTTTATCACTTTCTGGGAATATTAAATTAATTACATTTAAGCCTTTTAAACTACACATAAAAACTTGCTACATAAGATTTTACAACATACGGTACACATGAAAAGTCACATAAAATTTTCAAAGCAAAGAAAGAAAGAAAGAAAGAAAGAAAGAAAGAAAGAAAGAAAGAAAGAAAGAAAGAAAGAAACCACAAACTGAAATTTTGAAGGATTGTGGGCCCTAAACTGAAGCTTACTTACATTATGCCTAAATCTGGCACCGGCGATTACTTTTTAAATTCTTCAATATGCTATTATTGTTAAAAAATAAGCATGAAAGTTATGCAATAATTACATTACTTATTATTTATTTAATAAATACCATTAAAATATTCATTTAATAAATAATGTAACAATTATATAATATGTGGCTTGTAACTAAAGATTACAAAATGAGCATATTATAAAATGAGTGTATTGTACGATATATTAATGAACATATTGTACAGTTTATTAAAGTTAGGAAGGTTTTTTTGTACTTTCAAGTCACTCTTGGTTTCTGGATGCTGCATAGATACATTTTTATAAACTTTTTAAGTAATGCTTTCAGGAATTGCTTGCTGTTGCCTTCTTCCTTCCTAGCGTTAAAAGAAAGGGACTTGGCCAAAGTCATCTGAATAGCTTTGTGTCTATGACAGGACCAGAATATTCAATCTCTGAGTTTCTAGCATGGTGTGTTTCACCCCTTCACAAGCTGGTTCTCAAATTAAATTTATTTATTATTAAAACCATATCAAGCCATGTTTCTATTAAAGAAAAGTAGAAGCTGCAAGTAGCTTACAAAACTTAAAATAATACAATACTACAATATCATGTAAAATTTGCAGGGACATTTGGACAATTGTTTGCTAATATTAAGTATCAAAACAGACGTAGTGGAACAAACTTAGGGAAAGCAAATAGCAGCAAAGCAAAAATTATGCCACGAACACCCCAAAGGAGCAAAACACTTACTTGTCTCTGAATAATAACAGCATTCTTTGTCTTTCTTTCCAGGAAAATCAGGTCATAAGCCGCGCCATTGAAAGACTTTTCTACTTGGTTGTTACAGTCAGAAGGCCACCAACTAGCAGTATTATAGAAGCAGTTGCTATATTAAGTGCTTTCATTTTCCTTCTTAAACAAGCCAAGGGAATTGCCTGCTAACAAACTGTCAAGTCACTAAACTATCATTGAAAACATCAAAATAGAGCTCCAAAAGTTGTTTGAATGTAATAGTTTTAACTCCATTAAATTTGCTTTATTGGTTTCTATTTCTTTAATTCATCATTTCAACTTAATAAAATTATTTATATAGCACATAAAGTTAACATGCGTGGAATAAAAAGTTTTAAATGAAATATGCCAAACCCGTAAGCCTAACATTTTCAAAGTTTTGAAAATATAAGTGAGTTGTGCCCCATTTTATGAACTTTTTTTGCTACAGTTTTATTAAGCAAATCATGCAGTTGTTTAGTGGATCTGATTTCCCACATTGACTTTGCTTTTTAGAAGCCAATTGGGAAGGTTACAAATGGGGATCACATAACTCAGGGACCGTCCAACTGTCACAAATAAATGCCTGTTATCAATGTCAAGCATTTCAAGGATCGGCCCAATAACTCACACAGACATTGGTATCTGGGATTCAGGATTATCTTTATTCTTAGCACATCATGTCTTACTCTTACAGGTATCAGACTGGAAGCACGTGTAGATCGACTGGGGGAACCTTAAGTACCTGG
>JANHZT010005386.1:3357-14185 GCA_032468215.1 Stegonotus admiraltiensis
AGCACCAACCAGGAGGGACACGGGTCCAATAAACATGTGGTCGCGTTCAACCTCCCCAGCAACCTGTCCATGTCCTCAGGAGCCACAGTGTCGAACTCCTCCCAGATAACATCCTCAAGACCCACCTCTGTCATCCCGTCTGGATCTACCCAGTCAGAGTCCAGACCATCCCAAATCTGAGCAATTTTATCGTGCAGATATTGCACAAAATCCTCAGCATGCCCTTGCAAGGGGTCATCCCTCGCTCCCAGATGGAGGAGAGAGCGGGTCACCCTAAACAGGGTGGCTGGGCAGTTATCTGTCGATGCAATAAGAGTGGAAAAATACTCACGTTTTGCCGCTCTTATCGCCACTAAGTAGGTCTGAACATAAGACCTCACTAGTGTTCGGTCGGATTCGGAGCAACTGGCCCTCCAACCACTCTCTAGGCATCTTTTCCGGTGCTTATGAGTTGTTTTTATAATGCATTTTCATGAAGGACTGAAAAATTTCCTTATACGCAAGAAACTCTTTCTTTATTGGTGCTAGCTTTCTATGTAAAATGACATTTTTTCAATTAGGTGGATGTAAGTATGCAAAAAAGAACATTCAGTTATGTTACTCCCACCCTGCCTGCAGCCTGAAATGGCAAAAACCCATTTTGAGTTTTGAACTTGAATTTAGACTTGGTTTTTTTTATTGAAGTTCTAATTGGCTGATAATCTTGTATCTTGAGGTGCTACAAAACCAGAAGGTCTCTTTACAGGCATGGCAGTTTTCACTTTGCTTTGTAACAGCATGATAAATGAATCAAAATCTCAATAAGAAAGTCTTTACAGAGATCTCTGGATAGAGGATGGGATTGCACAAGATGGATGCACTCTTAAGTCCATGCATCTCTTTTGGTAGTCATTTTACCGCTGATATTCTTTCAGCTCCTTCTCTTGAAGAATTGTGTCAGAAGGGAAGCTATACTCACAGTCACACAAATACACAATTCTTTCAAAAGACTGTGCTTTATCACAATCCAGACATCCACATCCTCTATTTCAGAAGCAGCCCTACAAGGCATTGGTGAAATGTAAAATTTGTTACTACCGGTTCTGTGGACGTGGCTTGGGGGGGTATAATATGACTGAGTGGGCGTGGCCAGTTTTTTTTTTTACTTTTAAAACCATTTTTTCAATCCCAGCTGATTTGCCTGATTGGCAGAGGCTTTTTTTCCTTTTAAAAACATTTTTTCTATAACCTCTTTGGCTGAAGAGGTTGTAGAAAAAATGCTTTCAAAAGCCTCTGATGATCCCAGCTGAGCCACACGATCATCAGAGGCTTTTTTTTTTACTTTTAAAAGCATTTTTTCGGCCAAAGAGATTGTAGAAAAATTGCTTTTAAAAATAAAAAAAAAGCCTCTGATGATTGCGCAGCTCAGCTGGGCAATGTGGGGGGCAGGGATTTTTGCTACCAGTTCTCTGAACCACCTGCCTCCATCGCTACCGGATCAGGCGATCTGGTCCAAACCGGGAGCATTTCACCCCTGCTACAAGGGTTGAATAAGTATCCAAGGCTGTATTTTCCTGGCACACAGAACAAGTCAGTAAACAGCAAATTAAGATTCCCTCCCTCTCTTCCATAATTTATCACACCAATTTCTCTTAACTCCCTAATTGTATGGCCCACAGTTCAAAATTACTTACTACTATATATCTTTTTTTCTAAGCTAAATGGAAGAAGCCTTTTAATCCAAAGTACACAGAGAAGCACAATTTCTATGTGAATACCTACACGGTTGTGAAAGTACCAATGATGTTCCAAATGGGCATGTTTGAAATTGGACACGCTGATGAGAAATTTTGTATGATTTTGAAAATGCCCTACGAAGGTCACGCTGCTGCATATTTTATCCTGCCTGACAAAGGGCAGCTTGAGAGGGTGGCCAGCAGCTTGTCACGTGGGGTTTTACAGAAATGGAAAAATATACTTGTGAAAAGGTAAGTAAGATAGCTTAAGCCCAGCAATGGTGGGATGAGCTTCTAAAAGCAAGAATGTTTTTAGATATACAATCTGTGTCCTTCCAGACTGCTTGCCCACTAATGACAGAACCTGGAAGTCATTCAACAACATCTGAAGGGACACAAATTTCCTACCTACATAGTGAAAGAATGATCTCCCTCTGTCTCTGGGAGTAAGTGGGGGAGAGAAGTCAAAGTAAACAGAAAGTCAGACCACACGAAACCAAAGCAAAACAGTGATTGGCATAAGCCAACTGAAGACTAATTAACAACCAATTGCTTCTTATGAACAAGGCTTCAAACTAAAAGTCATATTACTGAGTTCAGCACTTATAATTCATGCAACTGCTAAAGCTAGAATAATTGGGGTACCTATTCTTTTGGGCTGGTGATTACATTTAAAGTTCTGAAAATGTTTTGGGCATGTTGTCAAAATGGCTGCCACTGAAAGTTTTTCCAATTCTTAACACATCTGTAAATTGCCCATAGCTTGACAACACAAATAAATAAACTTGTCCAAAAATCTGACAGGGCTAAAGGTATCCAAAGTGTGTTGATATGTGGGAATGACTTTGGCAGACCGGAGGAAGACCCACAGCCTAGGCAAGCCTTTCCATTCGATAAGCTTGTGGCAATATAGTCTTAAAAGCTATTTATAGCTTTTATCTGAATTTCACAGAAGGTCCCATGAAGGTAGCCTTTTAGTAAGCCTGTGAAGATAACATCTCAGCAAAATTGCAGCCAGCAGCTGTTCTTCAATAACAGTGATGATGATGATAGCATAATATTATAAGTAACTACACTCAGAGGTGGGCTGCTGCTAGTTCGCACCAGTTCAAGTGAACCGGTAGTTAATATTCTGCGCAGTTCAGCAAACCAGCAAATCCCACCACTGGCTGACCCCATTCCTGCCCTTTTTTTGGCCTCTTTTCAGGCCATTTTTCGGGCCAAAACCACCCCAAAAAATGGCCTGAAAACCACCTGAAAACGGCTAAAAAAACAGGCCAAAAATTGGCCGGAGTGGGGTCAGCCAGTGGTGGGATTATCCCCAATTGGCTGAATCCTACCTCTACCTTTGAGGTGAGTGGCCAGGAGGCAGGGCTGGGTGTGATGAGCGACGTCACCCACCCAGTCACAGGGCCACGCTGACCCAACCAGAGAACCGGTTGTTAAGTAATTCAAGTCCTACCACTGGCTACACTGAATACTAATTTGAGCTGGGAGACGGTCACAATAGGCATTAACTCCAACAGGAAAGCAGCTATCCATAAATAAAGGATGAACTTGTCAACTTGCAGGATTCTTAAGTAAGGCAAGAACAAATCAAATGGGTTTTCTGAAATGCCACAGAAATTGAACGTGTAGGTATTTGTGCCAATATTGTTCACAGATTTTGTTCAGTTGATATGGTCATAGGGAGAGAAAATAGGGAGAGAAAAATCATCATATGAAAATATTTACAAATGGGCCAGGACAAAGATTTTAGCTTCGTAGTTTAAACGTTTGATGATCATCTAACTGTAGCCTAATCTTGTGAAAGTCCAATCCACCTCTTTTTCATCAGATAAGCCAGATTTGCATTGCATTCTTAATGTAATTCAGAAATCTTTCTTCGACAGCTCTGTAAATGTGTATATACCAAAATGCCAGGTAAGTGGAGAGATTAAGTTGAAGAATATAATGTACTCTCTGGGTGTGGCTGACGTATTCACTGACAAAGCAGATCTATCCAGAGTCACAGGACAGCCCCAGCACAGGCTCTCAGAGGTAAGATACAAATTCTCCCCTTTCCTGTAAGAGGCATTAGATAGATATACCTGCTTCAAAATTTAGCATACAGTAGACCTGCACTGCTGGTTTATATCAACTGAAATATGATAACTGCTCAAAATCATCTTAGGGATTATACTTTGGTAAAGGTGACAGTAATTCCTGTTAAAAACAACCATCTGTGTTTGTATATTTGACTACTGTAAGTCTAGAAAGAAGTCTCTCTCTTAGTGGTATGCAGATATTTTATTATAATGTATTTCAAAATGCATAAGTGTACCATATTGGTATTTTGTGTTTAAAGCATTTTTAAAAAGCATACACCACTTTTGAGTATAGAAAAATGATGCATAAATACGTTTATCAAGGGACAATTATAATTTGGACTCTATGTTCCATAGAAACTAATTCTACTCATGATGTGTACCTACTCTCCTCTTTATTTTTCCTATGAAGTCCTGTTTCTTCTAAATATTCTTTCTGAAAGACTGAAGACAATTCAACATAAGTGGGATCATCTCTTTTGGTTATTATGAAAGAAAACAAGAACTTGGGTGGATGGGGAGATGGTGTTTCTGTAACTCAAAAAGGGTTTTCTTAGACCTTCCCCATTCATTCGTCTTCTTTACAATACCTTTAGAATTCTGGAAATAGCAGTCTAAAATAGATTTATATTCATCTAAAAACAAAATTATGTGATCTTTCTCTCCCTGTATTTTTTTTCTCTAGGCCATTTATAAAGCTGTGATCATGATTGATGAGAAAGGAACAGAAGCTTCAGCTGCCACTTCCATGGACATCATGCCCCTGTCTGCACCTATTGTAATAAAATTTAATAGGCCATTCATACTAGTAATTGAAGAACAAAAAGGTATAATATTCATGGTAAAAATTATAAATGCTGCTGAGAAATAGGTCAGAATGCACCTGACTATTAACCGCGCATATTAAAAAGCAATAGCAATAGCACTTAGATTTACCATATTTTTCGGACTATAAGATGCACCTAAATTTACAGGAGGAAAACAAGAAAAAAATAGTTTTTGGATTTTCGCCCTCCCAGGCCACCAGAAGAACACTGCAGTGCTCTGCATGGCCTGTTTCAGCCAAAAACTGGCCTGTTTTTGCCCTACAGAGTGCTTCTGGGGGCTGGGGAGGGTGAAAATGCAATGCATGAGGGCTTGGGAGCCCAAAAACCAGCCCATCTTTGGCAAAAATGGCCCCATTTTTGATGAAAATACGCCATGCGGAGCACTGCAGAGTACTTCTGGGGGCCAGGGACGGCGAAATCGCAATGTGTGGAGGGTTCGGGACAGGGGTGGTGTTATGTACTGGCTATGTGAATTTGGAGGGGAAAAGAAGCGGGAAAATACTTAAAGCGGATTGGCTAAGATGCCTGACAGCTCTCTATATAAGGAGAGCTGTCAGACAGTAGGCTGCCGGATTCTGTACATAGTTAATAAAGAGCTGTTGATTGTACCCTGGCTCCTGTCTCCTCATTTGCCCCAATCTAACACTGGCAATGAAGGTGGAATTGAGGCAAACGGGTTGAACAAAAAGAACTGCCAACTGAATCCAGCCAGGCGGAACTACGTGCTCAAGCAGCAGAGCCAAAAAGCAGAAGGATGTCCACCTTTGCCCCTCTGACACCATTTGATCTGGCAAAGGAGAAATGGAGTTCGGACATGACATGGTTTGAGTGTTTTATGGAGGCAAACAACTTCCTAGGGCTATCAGATAATAGAAAAAGAGCCCTATTTCTGAGCCACTGTGGCCATGAAGTATTCAACACGGCGGAGTCACTGTCAGAGCCTACGCCAGTACAGTCCATACCATGACAAAATACCCTCAGAACACACTACGCTCCAATGCTCTCCAAGGTCGTGCAGCGTTACGAATTTCACCAGAGGTTCCAGTTAGACAGCGAGTCGATAAATAAATACATTGCGGCATTACAGAAGGCAGCCACGCACTGCGAATTAGAGATCTGGATGACATCCTCATAGACCAGCTGATATGCGGTGTTAGAGACATACGCCTGCAGAGACGACTGCTGGCCAAAACAAACCTCACCCTTCAGATCACACTGGATGAAGCAAGGGTGCACGAGTCTTCCACTAAAGCGGCGGAATCCCTACAGAGGCAGGCACCTCCCCCACTGGCGCAGAAGACAGCTGCTGTCCACAGAGAATCCACACAGGGTGACAACGCAGATGACAGCGAAGAAGAGATTTTCTGGATGAAGAATAAAAAACCTCATAATACCGAAGAGCGACCACCCAATTGAAGCGTGTATAGAAGACAAACAGTTAAAGACTTCAATTGGCCTCATGAAGTTCACTACTGATGGAAGAGGAACAGAATAATGAACATATTCTAGTGACAATACTATCAGTTTTAAGCTTACATTTTGAATATAAGCATTTTACCTTACCTTAAATATGATTTTAAAATGCCTCATGTCATAGATATGCATTAGCATGGTGTAATTAGATGCTAATATCTGGACTCACCAAAATAAGAAGCAGTTGGATTAAAGACTGTCTCTGGTTTTTCTTTTTAGTCCATTAGTGAAGTGTTGCGTTGTGGAGTACTATAATTTCAAAACAGGTCATTGTATAGCCTCTTCAATTTAGATTAAGGTACTTAAGTGTAAAGATAACCAAATACATAAAGAACCATTTAAACAGAAAAGAAATATTTTGCTTACTTTGTTCATAAACCTTATATTAATTTCTGGGCAAATCATTCACAATTCACACATTTTCTTATAATTATTGTAATAACATTAGCACAGAGAAATGAGGTTTTTAATTCCATGGCTGGTTTGGTTTACTTATTTTTTCCCTTTAGTACCGCTAATATTAATTTTGTTAAAAGGAAGAAAAGAGTTTAGTTTTCATTAAATTATAAAAGCATCTGGAAGGAATCTGTAGACCATAAGAAGAATGTTTCAAACTTTATTTCTAGCTTTAAAAATATACCAGTCATGAATTTGTTCACCATCTGTCAGTTCTTTCATTTCACCAGGGAACTAAGCTTTGTGATATCCCACTTAGAGACAGGGAAGAAATGACTTCTTATTCTCAAGGTGGAATTCAAGGATTTATTCAGTGTTTCTGGAAACTTGCAAAACTTATTCAATAGCATGTTTGTTTTGGAGTTCCCTCACATTTTAAGATTTTGTGAGTTTCCCAGGTTTTTTTTCAAGAATGTTGGCACTTTTTATTTATAAAAAAGGTAGTACGTATATATTTCCAAGAAATCTGACAGAAGATAATATACTCTCATATTCTCTCTTTCTTTCTTGGTACCTCATCTCTTTGGACAGTTTCTAATACTACCAATTTCTTAGAATATGAGAAAATCTACTTTTCCCTGGGAACACAAATTAATGATCCATCTGAAAGACCACCATGATTATCACGTGATGGCTAGTGTAATAGATTGGGGTAGGAAGCTGATGGAGAGCTTGTGAAAAGAAAAAAGTTTTGAATGACAAAAAAAATGGTTTAAAAGTATTGGAGAAATATATTTGTATATGAGTGTGTTTCAGAGAACTGAAATTTAGTTGGATAAATATTAGTGAAGCAAGTTTAGAACAATGTTTTCTTTAAGAAAATACAGGAAGAGTTCAAAGCCTACAATTTATCAGGCAGAATTGAAGAGTGAATATAATTGAGGAGAAAAAGACAAAAAGGAAATATCCTGAGATTAGCACCCACATGGATAAGGACCAGGCAGAATACAAAACAAAAAAGGACACGAAGCAAATCCCTGATGCTCTATCGAGATGCCCTATTTAATATTGTGGTCAGTAGGTTGTTAATTGCTAAAGAGTTGGTGCCACTAAAGTTACATTTTGAGCAAAAGGCATCTCCTGATTATATTCAGTCAGTCCACAGAGCATTAATTTATCAATTTTCAGTTAACATTTTTACTCTAATTACATGCTATTCCATGAAGAGATTATTATTTGATGACACTAAAATTTGTTTTAAGAAACATCTTGAGGCATATTTCTCCCTTGGGAAGACTCATATACATCTTTAGCTTCTCTTTTATTTAATGACCTTTGAAACTGCTGCTCTATGAATTTTATGTTAATATATCTACACATGTATTCAGAATGCCAGGAAAAACAAACAAACAAAAATGGGGTGGTTGGTGGACTGATTAATATTTATTAAAAGTCCTTAGTCAATTCAAGTCATAACATGTTTCTCTGAAAAGAATCTTTTTGCATTTCTGGTAGATTTCTTCTTGTAGATAGACTTTTTAGCAATCTTCTTCTAGTCAGCTCTCCTTGGAGAATTAAAACATATGTTTCATGTGTACATGATCTGTCTGTTGTGCAGCACAATATTAATTGTCAGATGATGTGCCATCTTTACTTCTGTTTCACTAACTGGGAAAATGGGCTTTTACCATGTTTTTTGGAGTATAAGATGCACCTCCCCCCCCCTAAAAGAGGGTGAAAATTTGGGTGCATCTTATACACCAAATGTAGCACTGTCCAGCCTCTGAAATGGAGGTCTTAGAGGCTGGAAAAAAAAGCCTCTCAAACAGAGGTTTCAGAGGCTGAAAAAAAAGCAAGAACTCACAACCAACGAACCTGTTGCTAAAGTTCACTTCTGGGAACAGCTGATTGGGGGTATTCCGGGAGGCTGATCCACCCCCAATCAGCTTTTTTCTTATTTTCTTCCCCCAAAACTAAGGTGCGTCTTATACCCCGGTGCGTCTTATAGTCCAAAAAATACGGTAATTGTACTAGGTTGAAGTTGGGTGGGAATGTTACTCTGAGACCCTTTTAATATTTGGTTACATTATCCTACTGCATAAATCCATTTGCTTCTTGTTATCTGAGTTTGCCAGCCTTTCAGGGATTAACAAGGGGACAGGTAGCATTCCTTCTCTCAAAGATGCATTTACCATCAGTCATGCTCAGCCTTTTCACCTATCTGCCAGATATAACGGGGATCATATCTACAGGTGGCAAACAGTGTGATATAATTTCCAAAGATTAGTACACTGATTTTGGATATCTCTGCAACATGTAATGTATGACATCTCAGCTGCTTTTGGATAGTTGGTGTCTAACTTGGAGTAAGTGTAAGAGAGGTTAATGTTGATGCCTAGCAAATTCATTCCAACAGCCCAGCAAATAAGCTTCCAGCTTGGTTTTCTGAAATAAGCACTGGCTTCATTGCCCTTACTGCCATGGTATTCACTCAAGCATCACAGTTCTTATCAGAACAAGACATGATGTATTGTGTTTTAAAAAGATATGGTTAGACATGACCATGAGACTGAAGTCCTACCTCCTTTGTTTGGGCTTTGATGTTATGCGCATATATAAAAAGTGGGAGGTGGATCATATGTTTGTTCATAATCGTCATCTTGACTGTTGTGATTCCTCTCATGGACACTGCTACCTTTACCTGTGACTGGTCATATTCATCCTTCATCTTACTTTAAACATGGCCATGACATTTCTTTTGTGCCTTCATTGCTTCATTATTTAGATAATTTAGATAATTCATTATTTTGTTAACTTAGAAATGAATAACGTATTATATATACCATTTAAATCAATCTCATTAAAAAACTTACTTTTAGCATTTTAAAAGGTTAAAACAAGGTCTGTCTTTTCTCTTGAACTACCAAGAGTATGAGGATAATTCATAAGACTAAAATAAAGTTTAAACTCCAAGAGAAGGCTATTTCAATAAATATAACATGATACTTTTCCATGTGTATCCATGGATTCCTCTTTAAGTAGGAAATACTTAGTTAAACTAAATGTGACATACCTGACTCTCCCTTTTAGACTGACATGTCTATCTATTTTTGTATTCTTCATAATTGATATACTGTGTGAAAATTACAACCATTGGTGCCTGGACTAAAGTCAAGAAAATCCAGTTGCACCCAGAGCTTGCACAAATTCTATTCCTGTTGAAGATTGGAGAACAATCCTAGGTAGTTCACTGAGACTGAAACTGAGAATCTCAGCAGTAGCAGGTCTACCACTATGAGAGATAGTACTAGGGTCTATGCAGACACATAAACACATACACATGGAATTATCTGTTAAATTATCCTATTATTGTATCATCGCAGTTATTGCAGCTTGCAAAATAGTAGCAACTTCATAGTTTTTTTTCCTGATTTGTACATTGAAGGAATCCAAGTTTATCTTTTTCTTGGGGTGGGGGTGGGGGTTATGTTATAAATCTTGGTATATTTAATTATTTCAATGCAGATTTCAGTGCAGCAATATTTATGTTGTATGGTTAAAATTATGAACTATAATTCATAATTATGCTATTATGTAGAAAGCTTAACATTCTGAAGATAAAAAGACAGAAGTAAATGTTTTATCAGCATTACTAACAGTTTAGAATGTTAACAGGTATCCCATCTGAGTACTTTGTTAATGCTGAGATATAGTTGTAGAGGTTTCTATCTTGGAGTCCTTTCCATGATACAGGGGTGGTGGCAGGTTGACCAGCCAAATAGAAAACAGAAAATTGATGGGTTAATTAGTTTTTAAAAATTAATGTTGGTATTATAAATGATAGTCCTGGTAGGTAGTACATATTGTCATAGTTAAGCATCACAAAGAAAGAATAAATACTATATATAAATAAAGATTTGGGATATAAATGTTAACATGCCAAAATATAAATAGGTATATTAAGGGTAGGCATTCTATGCTGCCTAAGTATTTGTATTTGCTTCTAAACACTGTACCATAAACATAGCTCTATCCATTCCTTAGCATAGTGCATATGGGAATGGATTCCAACTCTGGATTGATTGGAAATTCACTGCTGCAAGAGGTTAGCCCCTGAGTATGATGACTGAAAGTTAGACTTCAGAAGTTACAATTAACTAATGCAAGTAACTAACATGCTTGTCTTGGACAGGACGACAGTGGAAATATCATGGAAATACTGGAAGTAATTTAATATTTGGAAGTCTGTTATTTGGAAGTCTGTTATTAACATCTGCTGCTTGCAATTACTGCAAGTTTGAGTCCCACCAGGCTCAAGGTCGACTCAGCC